>JAJOOO010023067.1:0-14560 GCA_029582685.1 Solanum piurae | reverse complement strand
ATATTGGTGGTAATTATAAATAGGATTATAAGGCATTCGTTTTGGAAGAGTTGATATCATCTCTTTGTATTTTTTGCGCATTTCATTGAAATTTTCTAATCCATAATTCCCACATAAACGGCTAGCTATGCATGGGATATTATAGGAGCTCATTTTTTGGAGAGTGGTGAAAAATAGGAGATAACTTGTCTATTACTAATATAATAGAGGAGTGAGGAAAATTTTGGTAGCATATTGCAGGTAAGTTCTTTACATAAATGTCCTTGAGCGCAACTTTATTCTCGCGTAACAGCGGTAAAACGTAACAAAATATTACGGTCGCCTAACATAGGGGATGGAGGTACGGTGAACTCGGCCAAAATATGTGAAGGGCCTGGCGCGCACAATCTTATCCTATTCGAGTCCGAGTTTGCCTCTTGCACTTCAGACAACCGTCCGCAACGCTCCCAACATAATTTTCTCCATATTCAGGATTCGAAATTGAGACCACTAATTAAAGGTTGAGCACTCCCAATAGTGGATCATGTTAGTAAAAGTTATATATAGCTGTGTGAAAGGGATAAGAGATGAAAAATGATGTTTTTAATTCGAGCTTGCATATTGATTAGTATTTGAGCCCATTTGGAATGACTAAAAAAAAATTGCTTTTAAGTTAAAAATGAAATGTCAAATTTAAAATAGAAAAGAATCAAAAAAACTTCTGAACTATAGAAAAAGGTTTAAAATATCTTTTTATTCATTTTTTTGGTCTAAAAATACCTGTTCATTACCAACCCTTTCTTTATTTTAAAAATTATTTATTATGTGTCATTTTCTTTTGGATGTAATAAAACTCCACCTCTACTAGATTTTTTTCGCATACAAGCAAAATAATACACCTCGTCAAGACCAAAAAAAATAAGTAACTAATAATCTAGTAGTTATTTTTATATTTGCTATAGTTTTTTTTTTTAAAGTTTGTTTTGGGATCACTAAGGAGAATATTTTTTTGACTTGGATAAATTATGAGGAAAAAAATTAAATGAATTTAAAAGAAAACTAGCAGTTTTTTGTATTTGTTGCGGCTTCTTTTTTTGGAGGACGCGAACCAGGTATACTATTTGGATGGGATCAACTATGGAGAAAAATCTGAAAAGAAGTTCTCTAAAAAAAATGTAAAGTTACAATAAAACATATTTCATTTACTTTAAACAAAAAAATCAATCTTGTAAGAATCAAAGTGATTTGCTAATACCGTATGGTCTTTCTTTAATTTTCATTTAATGAATTTTAAATAGTTTTCTTTATTTTTACCATAACATTAATTTACAGCAAGTACAAAACAAATTATAATTACTTTAAAGTTTTTTAGATTTTTAATTCAAGCCAAAATAATATATCTTTTTCATGATCCTAAAAAAATTACAAAGAAAAAGCTATAGCAAATACAAAAAATTACTAATTTGTTTTTAATTTATTTTTAAAAAAAATCATAATTAATCCAAGTCAAAACAATATCCTTAATAATCCACCTTCCTCCACCTCCACCTCCACCCCCACTCCCACTCCTACCTCCCACACAAAAAAAAAAAAAAAAAACTAGAGAAAATACAAAAAAACTATTCTAGAGGTTTTTCTAAGAAAAAATTGAGGTCTTCAAGAAGTATATTACTTTAGTTTGGATAAATTATAGGAAAAAATCTAGTAGAAATGGGGAAGTTATTTCATCTAATAAGAAAATGAAACATTATAAATATTTTTTTTTAAATAAAATAAAGAGAGTGATGATAGTTTTATGGGTATAAGTGAGTCAAAAATGTAAATGAAAAATATTTCTAGACCAACGGAGACGAGGCTAAAATACCCTTCAAGTATAGGGAATGGAACAAAAATACTTTCCTTCCACCTTTGGGCTCCAAGATACCCATCCATCCACCTATATTACCCTTTCACTTAAAAAATTCTTTAAGAGTGATAATTAATATTTTCATTAATGATGTGGCAAACTTTAATTGGCTGAAATAAATATTTATATTTTTTTTGTTATTTGACTCATAAAAGCAATTCTTTTAAAAATTAGTCAAACACAATTTATTTATGCCTATTTCTTATTTGCTTGCATCGGCGATTACTTATGAAATTCCTCGCTTGAAAATGCCTATTCAAGCTTATTACTCGGCTTTACACTTATATGTTTTTGATACGTACTTCCTCTGTTTAAAAAAGAATGACCTAGTTTGACTTGAAACGGAGTTTAAAAAAAGAAAGAAGATCTTTTAATCTTGTGGTTTTAAATTAAAGTTAGGTCAAATGTAACAAAATGCATTTTAATCTTGTGGCCTTAAACATGTCACATGGAAAATTGAAGTCAAAGTGCTGTAAAAAAAAAAAAGAGGTCATTTTTTTAAAACAGATTAAAAAAAAACTATGTCATTCTTTTAGAAACTAAGGGAGTATTATTTTGCCATTTAGAAACATATAGTAAATCCTAATAGAGGAGAAAAGATAAGACCTGACAAAACAAAATTACTAAAAGTTTTAACTAGAGACCGGTCTCTTGAAAATTAAGTAGTAAGTGAGATCAGAATTTAGTTCATAGGTTGCAATGGATGTTTCCAGTAGTAATGGTTTCATAGGCTTCATGTGCAACGTATGATTAGAAAATAGTTGATTTTTAACATTAGACCAGTTTTTGGATAAATAAATAAATTTCGGGTCAAATTATAGATTTTTTTTTAAAATCAATTCTAAAAATAATTAGTATTAGCAAACATATTTCATTCTAATGGAATTGGTATGAGCGCATCATTCAATTTTGGTCAAATCATAGACTCTTGAGATTGCTTAATTGATTAGTTGGGTCAGACTAATAAAGTATAATGTTACGAGAGTAATTATATTATATCTTTACTTTTTTTAAAAATTATAAAAATTTCTTAAAATTAAACGATTTCGAATACATCAACAAACATTCTTACACATAGGGACCTAATATATTACTCCTATTTAGGAGATATGCGGATACATAGCTTATGGATGTATTCGAGAAGTGATGAATGTATATATATCCGAGAGGGAATATAGGCATTTACGAAAGGGAAGGAATGTATCCGAGAGAGTGATAGGAATGTATTCGAGAGAGGATATAGATATATCCTAAAGGAGGTTTTGTAAATTTTTTAAATAGTAGGAAATTTTAGAGAGAATAATAAAATAAAATGTGTATTTAAGTAAATTTTTCTTAGTCACTTCTTTGTTACGTATAATTTAATTTATAATTAATCAATATTTTTTTTATTAATCTAAACACAATTAGTTACTTATTATTTTATTTTTATGTATATTTAAAAAGAAAATGACAAAATGTAGAAAGATACATTTTTGAAGAAAAAAGAACAAAGCAACACGGAACACATGCATGTGAATCCTTTCAATGTCAATTGACAGATGAAAGAGAGTGGGGTCAGGGTTGTTGTACTGTGGGGGTGACCTGGTAATTTTACTTCTCTTGTTCATAATACTTCTAGCCCATTTGGATAAACTTTTTAAAAAATCATTTTTAAATTAAAAATAAAAAATCACACTTAAATTATTTTAAATCAAAAAATAAAAAGTAAGGCGAGACCTATTTTTGATTTTTAACTAAATTTAAGTCATTTTAAATTTATTTTAAGTTATTTTAACTTGTCAAACATTTTCTACCTCATTTTAAGTTGTTTTTGATTTATTTTAAGTTACTTTTATATTTTCCAAATACTTCAATTCACTTTACTTGTCAAATATTTTTAAAATAATTTTTCACTTTTACTTTTTACATCTCTTTTTTAAAACATATAAATAATAATAATAATAATAATAATTTTTACTACGTTTTATTTTTAATATTAGCTTTCTCAATATTACAAATACTTAAAAAGAGACAAGCGAGAGAGGACAGAGGTAAGCTTAGATATTTTTTATAGATATGGTTTGCTCAATTTGAAAGCCAAAAAACTCAAAGATGCTATTGAACTTTTTTAACTGAAAAGGTATAGGTCAACTATTTTTTTAACGAACGACATAGCAAAAAATAATTCAAACTTCAATAATATATTTGAATATTTTTCATTTTTTTAAAAAAATAATTTAATTAATGACGTGGCCGAATCATAATTGACCACGTGTACAAAATTATTTTGCAACACCAAAAATATTTTCATTTTACAAATAATGATATATATAAGTCTTTTCTCAAACAAAAATGGCATAGATGAGCTAAATTTTTAACGGATGATATCGATTAACCTTTTGTCCAAATTCATGATATATTTAAGTCTTTTTCTTTTTTGAAATAATTGAGTAGGACATATGGACATATTGAGGGGGGTTCATGGTTCTATTTGGATCGATTATTGGTTTAAATTAAAAATTAAACCAATTTAGTCGGTTTTTAAATTTCTAAAATCAAACCAAATGAAAAATAAATATTGATTTGGTTAGTGTCAGTTTGGTTCAATTTTTTTGGTTTTTTTTATTTGAAAGTAATAAATTTGTTGAGGGCATGCTGATCACGATAGACATAAACACCTAATACATGAAAAATCCATCTAAAAACTATTGTGGATTCAATTAAGCAATACTAGAGTTATTATTACACGAACAAAGTGATTCAACTTAGAGAAAAATGTACTTATCTGATGTGAGGTGAGGTATGATAGATAAAGATTAAAATAATGGATTACACCGA
Source organism: Solanum piurae (assembly GCA_029582685.1). Lineage (NCBI taxonomy): Eukaryota > Viridiplantae > Streptophyta > Magnoliopsida > Solanales > Solanaceae > Solanum > Solanum piurae. The sequence continues at coordinate 9,855 of JAJOOO010023067.1, read as the reverse complement.
TATTATATATGATATATCTTATTATTTTACTTATTGTTTAAATAATACTATTACCTCGTCATTAGATGAATAAAGATTTATGTTTTATTTTTCCTATTATGAATATGACTGATTTGAATAAATTGTTTAAGTTAAATTTTATTTTTTTCAATTAATTTATTGTTCCAACATAAGCTATGCTTGAGAAACTTATGAAGATGTGAATGTGATGAGTTATATCTTGCGGAATTAAACTAGAAGCAAGGAGAATGCTCTTCTTAGTGAAATTTATGTTTCTCAAATTCTTAAAAAATATCGATGTACCTGCATTATATCCTCTAAATAAACACTCCTTTTGGTAGTGTTCGAATAATATTAAGTTAAACTCAAACTGATTAAGAAGAGATATTATTAAATCCAAACGTTGAACAAGAGTTGAAAAGACACTCAAAATAATGACAAGGTACATAAGAACTTTTTTTTAAAAAAAAAGTGCATCAAACGATGGATCATATGTGCTTCTTCCTTATTATTATGGTGTACTATATTGAAGAAGGGAATGTCAATCCCGTAGATTGAAATTTGTGGTCGGTTATGTCATCAATTAATTTTGCCATATCATCTATCAAATAGTTTTTTCAATCATCAATTTCTCCTTTACGAAAAAATACATCATTACTAATATGTATAGGAGTTTCTGATCGATGCATCCCACTCTTATTCACCTCTAAATTATTCAAATTTTTTAAACTACAACGTGCCACAATTTCTTGAGGCACACCTAGATCTTGTTCCTCTTTTGAGAAGGGTTTGTCCATGAATTCAGCCAATTTTTTCACATAACCCAACGTGTCCTCCTTCAAATCTTCACACTTGAGGAAGAACACTCTCTCAGTTCTCTCAACACTTGCTTTCCAATATCCCAACATGTGATCCCAGTAAGGTCCAAATCCAGATTTTCCTTGGCAAAACCACTTAAATGCTTGATCGAGTGTAATTAGGGGTACCCCAAGATTTTTAGCTTCGATCTTATGTGTGAAATGCCACTAAGAAACAAATGTATCTTTTGGTTCTCTATATATGTAAATGATCTTGCAATTATTATGTGATTCTAATATAGATTTGGGTAAAATGGTGTAAGGAAGATGTGTGGCTAATAATGGCAACTCCGTACGTGTCAAGAAATTTAGGATTTAAGAGAAAATATATAATTATCTCATTAAATTAAAACCTGTTTTTGAAAAAGACACTTGAATTTTGCGGGGGGTTCTATTACCCCCTTAAATAATTTTAAAATGTTATAAATATCTCACTTTTTGGCCACCCGCAATCACACACCAATTATTATCCGCTATGTGTTAAGTTTTACTGTAATTTTTAATCTTTATTTTCATTTTTGTTTTTTCTTATTTTATTAGCTTCATTTTTTTGCTTTCTTCGTCACTTTCTTCTTTGCTGCAGCATAGGCCTCCATATCGCCGCCATCAAGTCCTCGACTTGGCTACCATTGCCGCCAATCCTATGGAGTAGCCTTCATCATGTCATTATTATAAGGAAAAAGGGTCAAATATGTCCTTAAACTATTTGAAAAGGTTTAGATATACTCTCCGTTTAAAATTTGGCTCACTCATGCCCTCGCCGTCCAACTTTTCGTCTAAATATTCCCTTATGGGCGTTAGTTGGCCTGCTGGACATATCCAGCTCATTTTCCATTTCTTTAAATGTCACATGGAATTGTCATGTCATTTTAACTTTACCACATGACATTTATATGAAAATGGAAAGGGATCAATTATGCCCCTAAAAAATTCGAACCCATAAACACCTAATCCGACCCATAAATCAACCCCCCTTTTAAATAAACTACCCGACCCATTTTTAACAATTTTGTTAAAAAAATTATTTTTTTCGGTAAATCCTGAAAATGAGTAATTGATTAATAAAAAATAGAAAAAATATGAAAAAAATATAAAATTAACGCCAAAAATTCACAAATAAATATTGTAACCTTAAATTCAACAATTTCAACAATTTTTTATTTTTTTCGATAAATCTCGAAAATGAGTAATTGATTAATAAAAAATATGAAAAAAAATATAAAATTAACACCAAAAAATCACAATTAAATATAGTAACCTTAAATTCAAAATTTTCAACAATTTTTTTTTAATTTTCAAAAAGGATATTATAGACTTTTTAAATTTCTAGCCAAATTTTCTGATCTTTTAGCATTATCCTAAAAACCATACAATATTTCTAAAGAATTTCACGCATAAATCAGTGATATTTTTAGGAAAGTTCAAATCAATATACAGAGTTAAACTCAAAACTAATGACTAAGAGGCATTATCAAAAGCAAAAGTTGAATAAGAGTTGGAAAAATAGTCAGAAAAATGACGCAATACATGCATGAGAACTTACTGGAAAGACAAACAAACAAACAAGAGGACGAAAAAAATTGTATCCGAGAGGTGATAGATAGAGTGTATCCGGGAGATAATAGGGATGTACTCAAGAAGAATTTTGTAATTTTTTTAAATGATAGAAAATTTTAGTAATTATGTTAAAATAAAATGTGTATTTAGGTCATTTTCTTAGTCAATTCTTTGTTATAATTTATTAATTTATATTTAATTAATTTTTTTTATATTTTTATTAACATAAACACAATTAGTTATTATATTTATTTTTATATTTTAAAAAAAAAAAAGACAAAAATTATAAAGAGATTTTTTTAAAAAAGAAGAAAAAAAACAAAGAAACATATGCATGTGAATCCTTACAATGTCAATTGACAGACGAAAGAGAGTGGGGTTGGGGGTAATTTTGTTGTACTGTGTGGGTGACCTGGTAATTTTACTTTCTCCGGTTCGTAATACTTCGAATTGGTTTGAATTGGATTAGAGTTTGATTGACATTGTTGTTAGGGAGTCAAAAATATTTATTATGAGGAGGGGAAAATCTTTTAAAAAATTAAGTGTCCGACAAAATAATAAAAAAACTTTTAAATGGAAGCAAAAGTATTTATTCTATTGTTGGAAAAAAAAACTAAAAGTTTCTGCATTTCAAAGAAACCAGAAACAGAAAATTAGTTTTTCAAAACTAAAATATCACTTTCATATATACATATTATAAATATATCTCTTATTAATCAATTAGCATATCTCATAAGCTTGGTTAAATTTAATTTATGATTTTATTTTTATTTTTATATAATAAATTTTTAATTTTATTTTATGTTTATATATTTTTTTATATTTTACATATCATATTACTTTTTAGATATATAAAAAAAAACTAACAACAATATTTTGCAAAATTAGAAAAAAAACAATTAAAGATTTCAGCCCTCCCAAAAAAAATATAATATTGTTTAAAAAATTGAATATGTTCATTTTAATTTAATAAATTAAAATTTTAATAAAAATATTATAATAGATATTTAAAATAGTTTCTCTTTAGAAAATAATTTTAATATTAAAAATACATTAATATTTACGTTTTTTTGTAATTTGACTCATAAAAGCAATTTTTAAAAGAAATTAGCCAAACAAGATTTTTATTATGTTTTATTTTTAATTTTAGCTATTTCAGTATTATAAATACATAAAGAGAGAAACGAGCAAGAGAGGAAAGAGGTGAGCAAGGATGTTTTAGTATCTTGTTTCTGGATTATGATTGCTCATTTTTTAAGATTGTACATGAAGATATTTTGATAGTTTTCACAATTTGTGAAATTTTCAAGAATCTAAAATTACAAGTCCAATAAAATTTTAACTTCTGATCAATTTTATTTCATATCTATTTTCATATAACATGTCCAAACATATACTTCGGAGTCATTTTATCATGCGATAATAACTCATGAGATGAAGTGAAAGTTTTATTTGGACATTTTATGTTGTATGTTTTTTATAAACATAAATACTCCATGTTTTACTAGAAAAATAAAGAAAAAGAAAAATGACTTATTTTCAAAAAATCGATAAAACTTATGATTTAAGAGAAATCGAATTTCCAAAAGAACAAATTCACCACTTAATTTTTAGTAAAAATCAAGAAAAAACTTTAAGGTTTTCAAAAGACTTGAACAAATAAAAATCAATCGAAAACAAAAAGGGTTCAAAGTTCAATGTACATTCCGAGAAGGTGTTAGGCCCTCGAAACGCCCACTAATTTCTGAAATTTTAACTAAGTAAAAAAACTCATTTATTTTTATTTATTTATTTTTTAAAGGGAACAACTAAATGGAAATCTTCTGAAGGGAATAATTCAAGATAAATTGTTAGTCAAACACAAATAAACGAATAAATAGCTAAAAGAAGAAAAATCTTGGGACTTGGGCTTCCTTGCCCAATATTCAATTAATGTTGGGCATTGGCCCACCTGTCCTAATTCTATTAAGGCTGCATCATTTGGGCCTTTATCCAGCCCATTTTTATTCTGAAATTGTCCCTTTTTAGTCCTCTTTTGGACGGTTGATGCACCTGGGTTTTTGGCCCATTTTCGTTCATGTGTATCACAACCCTTCTTCCTGTATTATTTACTCCTGTCCTCCCGTATTTTTGCTTCTAACTTCCCAACACTCAAAAAAAATTCAACTCAATAATATGCAAAGAGGATAGTCCAAAGAGACTCGAATGAAGTTTCACATGCAAAACATAAAGTAAAATAAAGAGATTAGCATTTGGAGAGTGTACAAATTATTTTAAGTTTAAGAATTAAACTCAAATTTTGCAAAGAGAACAAATAAGAAACAGTGAGTCATTAGAGAAGATAGTAGCTATCACACGAGGAAAACAACAATAAGCAATTACGGGAACAAATTGCATACTTATCCAAACCTAAAAATAAAAAAAAAATCTTAAAGGGACTAGTTAGAACCAAACATATTTAAATTAGCAGGGAACAAAATAGCCAAATATAGACCAGTTGTAAACATCAATAGGCAAAAACACTACAACAAAATCCTTGGAGGATGATACTTTCGAACGGTAACACTTAATCATGACGAAAATTGAGCCGATGTAAATCACACAAAGTACATGAATAACTACTAGAAATCATGCTTCAAATGGTATTAAAGACCAAACCCCAACAAAACCAGAACTAGGAAAATTCAAATTTCATACCGACTCAACTTGCAAATATACACATTTTTTTATCGAAATTTGAATAGCAGGAAGACAAAACTCGATTCAAATAGGTCATGCTAGGCAGTAAGACGACGAATATAATCAAGAAATAGATAAAACTAAAAGATTAGAACGAGCATGCGACTATACCACATATATTAACCATATTAATCGACTTTTCTATAGAAGAGCAACCTTAAACAATGACGATCCTAAATGCACCATAACTGATGCTTAAACACAGCATGGACGAGAGAGAAAAAAAAGATTTAAAACATTCAAGAAATAACTTCATGAAAGGGAACATCAAAACGCACTCAAACAACGAAAGACCGAAACGGCCATACTAGAGTAAATAAATAAATTTTAAAACAATATTAAGACTAATGCATGGAATCAAACAAAATGTATAGATCTCATGCTAACAACAAAATCAATCCGACGACGAGTAATCAGCGAACAGCCACAACCAGTGATTTTCCAACAGTAACGGAGTAGAATAGAAAAGGGGGAGAAGATGAAACTATCGGAGGAAGAACGGTTACCTCTTCCGGGCAGCGAACAGGGGACGACGGAGAGCAGGGAGTAGCAATTCCACACAGAATACGATCTCAAAAACTCGAGCAATAAATTAGAATCTCCGAAACGGCTTCAAACAGAGACTCTTTTTAGAACTTAGAACTAGAAAATTGTATTAGAATCTCTTAAGTGCAAAGGTTAATTGTTCAAAAAAAATCATCGTCCCTCACAATGAAGAAGAAGCGAGTTTATATAGAAGAAATACTAGTGTTTACCTTTTGGGGGGGGAAACGGATAGAATTCGGATAGGAATGAGACCCACTGCAAATTCAAACTTCAAAAATCTTTCACCATTTTAGGGAAATACCTTTTTTCTGAAATTTTCGCCCCATTCCGAAAAATAAAAAGGGGAGAAACGCGTGCTACTGCGACGAAAAGGCTGCTGCCCTGCTGTTCACGCGTTGGACTGCTGGAATTTTGTCGTCGTTCGCTGCTGGACTGCGAGGAAGAAGAAGCGCAGGCACTGGGGTCGTTTTGCTGTTGTACGGGTTTTGTTGGGATGGGTTCGAGTGTAATTGTGGTGAGAATGGGCCATTTGAATTGAGTTGGGCCGCTGGAAAATAATGTAGGAAAAACTACAGAATATGGCAAACATCAATATAAATTTAAAATAAATAGCTATAGTTTATATTTTTTATGTTACATGGATATAACTATACAATAAATAGCAAAGTTAATTATATACCAATAATCAGTTTTTTTTATATATTTAATATAAATAAATATTAAATAGGAAAGTTATTATTACACTCATAATTAATTATGTCTTCATCAATACCTTCTCTTTTATTAATATCCCTATATCACAGATTTTTTGTATTTTTTCCCCCCAAATTTCTTCCAATTCAAGATCTTTTTGTATGATTCTAGGAGCGATTTTTGTGATTTGAATTCATTAGGTATTTTCTAACTGGTTTTTTTCCTCGTTTTTATGAAAATTTTATTTATATACATCTATTTTCATCTATTTTTATAGGGTTTTGATTGAAATTGCTTTTTCATGAAAATTATATTGCTTTTATACTTTTCTTTCCATGACGAAATTGCATATATTCTTGCGAAGAGTGTCACCTCTACTGCTGGAGCCATTTCCTTGTCCCGGCGCACGGATGAGAGATCCCCCGACGGTCAATGAGATGGAACGTGGGGGATACCCGCAGTTCAGTGGAGTTGTTAGGTTATCGTTGTTAGCAGAGAGTGTAGATAGAGAATTTTGTTGTTTGTCAAATTTCTATAGAGTATAATACTTATATCCATAGATAATTGTATTGTAATATTAACACAAGTTGAAATGGCTATTTGTGAATACAAGTATATCTGGATACATAAATAATATATCTAATTTGATTAGGCAATACAAGTATAGTTGGATACATCAATACTATATTTTTATAAATAAATACCTAAGTTAACACCAAGCCTCAAGTATTATAGGAAAAACTAGACCTAAAAGAGATTGACGTTTTGTTGGCTTTTTCAATCTTTTATACAGCATAATACTTACACACTTTGATACCTACACATTCTATATATTATTTTTCCATTTTCTTATTTAAGAACAGTGTATTCATATGTATATTATATTGGTGTATTCATTTTTGGTTTAACAACAGTGTATCCATTTTTCAAATTGTTGTATTCATATGCTAAAATTGTACTACTTTACCTTGTTTGATGTATTAATACATTAAGTTTTTTATAAATACTTGTATCCTTGATATATTAATACTTTAAGTTTTATAAATAGAAACACCAATTTGAATTCAAAGTATTCATATGCTAATTGTACAAGTAATACATTTTCCTTATTTAGTTATTATAATTACAACTATATTAGTGTATAAATTAAAAAATAAAAAACATATGCAAAAATACAGCGAGAAAAGATATGAATACTCTTTTATATTCAAAATTTTATGAATACCTTTATAATTAGTATTTAGTGAATATATTGTATTTAGGAATATAAATACAACTTATTGTATTATGTGAATGAATCGGGATATGCATACAATATGTAATTATTAGTTGGTAATTTAATAATGAAAAGTTGAGTGATTTAGGAACATAATAAAAGGTTGGCAGTTATGGTAACATATCATACCTTATTTAGTGCATTGAAATGACTCTATAAATAATAATAATAAAAAATTAATACAAACATGCAGCTAGAAGTTGACATAAAGTGTAGTCATTTTTAGTAAAATAACATATTTATAGCCACTCAAAAATACTTAATTATGCTCCATAGTAAAATTTGTTAATTATGATTCATAGCTACATGTTAGAGGGAGAGAGAGGCGAGCGAGATTAAGAGAGGGAGAGAGAGGCGAGCGAGATAGGGAGAGGGAGAGAGAGGCGAATTGTATATGTATATCTTTCAAATAATTGTGTATATGTAACTAGTATATATACATATGTATTTGTATATATAGCGAGTGAGATTGAGAGAGGTTATAGAGAGCCGAGAGAGGGCATAGAGTGGAGAGAGGTGAATTGTATATGTGTATCTAACAAATAATTGTATATATGTAACTGGTATACATATATATTTGTATATCTGGAGAGTGAGATTGGAAGAGGGACGAGAGAGGCGAGTGAGATTGGAAGAGGGACGAGAGAGGCGAGTGAGATTGGGAGAGGGACGAGAGAGGCTAGTGAGATTGGGAGAGGGAGGAGAGAGTCGGGAGAAATTGGGAGAGAGAGGAGAAAGACGAGTAAGAGAGGGCAGAGAGTGGAGAGAAGCTAATTGTATTTGTATATTTGTCAGATAGTTGTATATGTATATGTATAAAAGAGGAGAGAGGCGAGATGAGAGAGAGAGGGTGGGGAAAAGAGGAGAGAGACGACGTAATTATAGTTAAAATTAAGCTGCGAGCCGTAATTAATATAAATTATAGCTATATTAGCTAATTAACTAATATATGTTTGCTTATCCACGCAATTTCTCCTTCTTTATATTATCTTTCCTAATAAGCAAAATTTTATAGAATAGCTTATTACACTATCACAAAGTTGTTCTTATAGAATACAATATTTATTGATCAAACTTTAATTCAAAAAAATATAAGATTAGCATAAATTATAGTGTACTAGTCTTTAATATAATCCTCATGTAGCACGGACAATCTTCTCACATTAAACTTGCATTTCTTGAATATATGAGAAAACGAACCAAGATTGTTACTTTGAGCCATTGTTGGTCAATTTGGTTGGTAAATAAAGTTGGTCAAAAATAATGAATTTGGTGAATTAAATGGTAAAGTAGGAATTGATCGATTTGAAGACTGAAGTATAATAAATTTTATGTTGGTGCGAATTAAATGATATAAACTACTATTTTTTATTTATAAATGAAATAGATGGTTAGTAAATATAAATATGAATTATTTTTACAAAAATATAAACTTATGAGCCAATTTTTATATTTAAAATTCTCAAATCATATTTTTAGAGAATTTAAAATTTCATGTCATAATATGAGATCATGAGATGAAATTAGCATGAGATCACATTTCTAATGCGTGAAAGTGGTTAGGCAATAAAAACTCTAAACTTTACTACTTGTAGTTTCGCTCCTTGTTCCTAGTATAGAAAAGTGTACGAAATAAGGAAATATTAATACATAAAATTAGTGAAATACAAATATAGTTAGATCTTGTAGGCCACTTAATTTCGTATCATGACGTATCTGAAATAGTAGTAATTAGTGAAATAATTTTTTTTATACAAACCGTCGAAGTAACTCCATCAGGGATGGCAATGGAGTGGGGCGGAGCGGTTGCGGAGGCAAACCCGCATAAATCCGTGAAGACTTTAATCCGCTCCGCACCACCCCACATAGACTAATTTACCTTTTCAACCCGGCCTACCCCGCCCCACATTAACCTGCCCTGCATAAACCTGCCCCGCATAAGTTTTATTTTAGTTTTTTTTCACTTAATTATTTAGCTTTAACATTCAACTATAATTTTTTTGAATATTCAATTTTAAATTCTAATTATGAAACACAATTAAAAATTTAACATAAAGCTGCAATTTAATAAAAAGATTAAAAAAAATCAACAGTCACACAGTAAAGTATAGGCTAGAGCGATTAGGCTAGAACATCCACACTTGCACTGTAAACCCGCACCTGCCCCGCCCCGCACCCGCAATCATG
>JAJOOO010023066.1:0-21920 GCA_029582685.1 Solanum piurae | reverse complement strand
GATTTTATCTATAACTTATGTATGGGATGTTCAATCATCATTTTATATATTTAGTAGAAAAAATAACACCATATGAGAGAATGTGATAAGAAAAATACTTTGTTTCGTTTAGTAGAAATCGTATTGCAGGTAAAGTCGAGAGGTTCATCACGATAATTTCACGTATAATAGCACACTTTTTTTCTTTTCTTCCAACATCATGTGTTAAGATGTTCTTAGTTTAGCTGCAGTAATATTTAGGGGACGATTGGACATTTCTTACATAAAAATTGTGGACAAAATTAATGTTAAAAATAGGCAAAAATTTAGGGGAGGACCAAAAGTGCACCAATATTGCAAACATGAGGGACTATTAATGCTCTATGTGAAAACTCAAAGACCACTTTGAGTCTTAACCAAAATATAAGGGACTATTTTGGGCCTTTCCTCGACTAAAGAAGGTAATAAATTGATTTTTTTTTATTTCATCTCTATCACATGAATTATTAGTCATACAAATACATATAGCTTATTTTAAATTTCATGTTTCAAAAATTCTCCTTTCGCGTTGTTTAATCAAATAATTTCACATAAATTAAGATAGAAGAATATTATTTTATATCCCCCACCCAAAGGCTGACCCACCCTTATAGGTGGGGTGCACGTGCACTCGTTAATTTAAAAAAAAATCATGTATATAAATAAATCTATCTTGAGAAACAAACAAAATTAGGATATAAACAATGGATCCATGAGAAGCATAAAATTGTCATTGTGCTGTTGGTATAAGTCAGAGAAACCATGAGTTCAAATCTCGCTAGAGCTCATATTTGAGCTAAAATAATATTAATGTATTCGAAGTCTATCAAATTCTGGATTCGTCTCTGCCCCACCTCACCCATCAATACTTCCAAGAATTATTTTTAATGTTATGGCTCTTTGTGGATGATGTTTTTTGGGAGTATTTAATAATAGCACTTCTCGCCCAATCCTCAGCGTCCATTGCGCTACTTTTCATTCTTCCGCATCTTTTACCTGTCAGTCTCTATTGACTCTACTTCTTACAACGTGGGCCATTCCACCATGTTTTTAAAGTTTGATTAAGTTTACGCACATCTCAATTATTTTATATATAAACTATATGTTATTTTTATAATGACTTTATCCACCAAAATTTAAGTAAATAAGAACAAGGGCATCATCAAATGTTTTTATTCTGCTCTAATTTGGATTTTAGACGCGAATCAATCTACTCCTTTCATAGTTTTTACATAAAACATGGTATACTAAGGGATCGTTTGATATCTGGTTTGGAGGTTAGTTATGTAGGTATTAAAATTTAATTTGTACAAATAATGCAATGTTTGATAGTTGGTTAGGAGGTAAATTGCTTATATATAAAATTAATACTTTTTCTGTTTCAATTTGTTCCTACTTTTTTTTAATCCATCTCAAAAAGAATGATCCTTCCCTTTTTAGCAACTTCTTAATTTAAATTTTTTCTATTAAATGTTTAAAATCACAAGATTAAAAGATATTTTGATACATTTGACGTATCTTAATTAACTTTAGACCACAAGATTCAAATTATTTCTTTTACTTTTTAAAACTTCATGTCAAATCTAAACGAGTCACTCATCAATTTGAGACAAAAGGAGTACGATGTTTGGTTTGCAATACAAAAAATTGCATAACTAACATATGTATAGGTTATGAGAGAATTTATGTATTTTTAAGCATGATAGAAGGTGGAATAAGTTATACATAAATAACTAATATCTACATAAAATGATACTCCTATATAAATTCTCTCAAAACTATTTCTACATTATTAATATCTGCATAACTCTAACCGACTATCAATCAGCTTCTAAAGAACTATCAAGTTGGACATCTTGCTGAGATTTAAATACCAATAATGTGATATCACAAATGGGAAAACCACAGATGTATCTCTGCATTCCCAATTTGATCAGATTGATTACGAATAAAGAAAATAACACAAAACGAAAAAATTGCTATTTTTAATTCTTTTATCTTCATTGGGCTCAATGAGACAAATGTACTTGCCAAGGACCTTTTTTTTATTTCTTCCTGTTTTTATGGGGAGACTAGATTAACAGCTGGAAATGAAAGCAAGGCATGTGAAGATAATCTCATTTTGTATCTATATCTCTAATCTCTAGACATGTTCTATCAAAATGAAGGAAGATGATATCCAAGGTGATTGAATTAGCACATCAAACAATTTAGGGTGTGTTTAGTAAGCAAAAAATTTGAAGAGGTAGAGGTAGATCGAAAAAAATATTAGGAGAGGTAATTAGATATGACATAACATAATTTTAGCTTACCGAGGACATGATGTTAGATCGAAGATTACGAAGAACTATAAATTAGGATAGAAGGTTGGTAGGTGGCTGATTATTATCTTGTTTATCCTTCCATACAAAAATATTTACAATTTAGTTGTAAATATTGAATACAAGTAAATTGAGGCTTGATATTAAAGGAAATTTTAAGTATTTTGAGTCTATTATTCAAGGTAATGGGAAATTGATGGTGATGTCACATATCTTATTAGTACAAAATGAATGAAATGAAGACTCACATTCGGAGTCTTGTGTGACAAGAAGGTGCCACCAAAACTTAAAAGACAAATTTTATAGAGTGGTGGTTAGACCAACTATATATGTCGTATAGAGCGGAGTGTTGGCCAGTCAAGAACTCTTATGTTCAAAAGATGAGAGTTGTGGAAATGAGGACGTTGAGGTAGATGTAGACAAACTAGGAGATATAAAATTAGAAATGAAGATATTGGGATATGGTGAGAGACTGAGAGTGGTCTCGATGAAAGATAAGATACAAAAGGCGAGGTTGAGATAGTTCAAGCATGCGAAGAGGATATACACGGATGCTCTAGTACAGTTGTGTGAGAGGTTTGTTGTACGGATGGTTTCAAAAGAGGTAGGATGATTAGACATGACTTGACACAACTTTAGCATACAGAGGATATGACCTTAGCTAGGATCGAGACTACAGAGAACTACAATATATGATAGAAAGTTCGTAAGTAATTGAATGTATCTTGTTTATCTTTCTATACCGGTAGTCGTTGTAGTATTACTCTTGTAGTTTCTTGTTTCTTCAATCTTTGCATCTATTTATTGTTTCTTATACTTCGAGTCTCTGACTATCATCTATATTATTTTGTTGTAGTTACTATTTTTTTTTCAGAATGCTTTGTCATGCTTTATTTAGTATTTGCCTTGATTTCCTCACGACTATTATTTTTTTGGACCAAATGTTTACTGAAAACAACTTCTCTACCTTTCAAGATATAAGTAAAATTTGTGTACATATTACTCTTCTTATACTCTATTTATGGAATAAGAATTATACTGAATATATTATTATCGTGCCATACAAGTACAAGTAAATATTTAGGTTAAGAGAATGAAAGATATGGAGAGTTTTTGGTGGATTGTGCAAATAGTCTTGTCCTAGATCGATAAAAATAGGTTCTTGATTCAAGTGTATGAGCATGAAAGCATGAGATTATGGCATGGTCCTTTTTTGACTCTATTTTTGACTCATTCACTGAACTCAAGATTCAACCTATTAGCCAAATAGTAGTTAAATAACCCCATCCTTATATTCTTTGCCTTTATCCGACATAAAGTTTTATTCTTTACAGTATTGTTCCTCTTCTATGTGAAAAATTATTAATTGGTTGTGCTTAGTATGATGTATATTCCCCTCTTCCTAAAAAATGGGAGTGACTATATATCCACTATAACCTCAATGTCCAAATTCATCTTTAAAATACACTCTCTGTTTATTTTAATTGTCATGATTTCTTTTCTTAAAATCAAACGACGACTATACATTTTTTCATCATATTAATAGGTAAAAAAATAACAATTTATAGTACTTTTCGTATAATTTTTGAATATCTAAATTTTTGTTTAAAATATCAAATTAATGTAAGGCAGAATGACATGGGAAACCCCAGTACTTGACTCCATTTGTAAGTTGGACCCTCCTACTTATCAATTTGTCAACTGAACTCCTAAACTCATCAGAACACAATATTTTAAACCCCTTTGACCATTGACCGAACTTATGTGGCATTGATAATGCTGAGTTGGAAATTTACGTGATAACACGCGTTTGACAGCGAGTAAATAAGATATTTTACATTAAAAATATTTAAATAAAAATAATAATTATCATTTTTTTTAAAAACCATCTTCCTCAACCATCCCTCTCCCACCTCTCTCTCCTCCATCCCCAGCCCCCTTTCTCTCTTCTTTTTCTTGGAATTTCATCCACCACACTCACTCTCCTCCTCTTCATTCTCTCCTTCATCCACTTTCTTCTCAACCCACACTTCTTTTTCATTACAAATCAGCCGCCCACCCTAACCACTTAGTCTAAAAGTTTTTTAGATTTTAGCTTTTTAGTCTAAAAGTATTGAGATTTTTATTTGTTTGTTTAGGCTTCAAAAAAGAGGTCTAAGTATGGATTAACACAAAGGATAATGGTGGATATTGAAAAATTAAAACTCCATTGATAAGTTAGAGAAAGCTTGAAAAATAACAAATTGGTCTTGTGAATTTGTGAAATTGATTCAAAATTGTGATTGGGATTAGTTGGATTTGTGGTGGTGAACTTGTATTTGAATTTTCAAGTCAATGGAAAAAAATCTAATCTATTTGACATGAATTTAGTATTCAATTTGGAATAAATATGAATGACATGCTATTTGGAATATATATATTTTTTTTAAAATTTATCTAAAATTTTCAAAAATTACAAAAGTGGCTTAATTAATTTTTTAATTTTTAACATGTAATTCTTACATGTCATTAAAAATGACATGGAAGTCCACGTGTAAGCAATTGTACTTCACACACACTAATAAGATGAAAAAAGGTCTTAAAATATTATGTTCTGATAAGTTTAGGGGTTCAGTTGACAAATTAATCAGTAGGAGGGTTCAACTTACAAACGGAGTCAAGTACAGGAGTCTCCCAGGTCATTCTGCCTTAATGTAATCTAATTTAACTTTAAAAATTAGTTAAATTGATTTTCGAAAAGCGCAACATGACAACTAAATATGAACGGAGGAAGTATATACAATTTTGCTATTCCAGCTATGTCAAACTATGTGTCGTGTTAGAAGAGATTTTTAACTAATTTATCCTCATTTATATTTTAAGATATAATTTTTTTTTGTTAAGTACTCCACTAAGGTATTTGCAAGTTTCAAAAATAATTATTACAAAAGATAAGATAGAGAAAAATAAAAAAATAACTGTCTTAAACTTTCAAAATAAAAAATAATAATTTAAAATCACGATAAATTTTGAGAATGAAGGTATAGTATTAATATTTTCACAAAATTAGTGGGAAGTCCAAGATTTCATTGATGTCGAACCTAATTCAATTTCAATTAACACATGAGGTATCCAAAATCATATTTAGAATGCAATTACCCATCGAACAACTAATGTGAGACTTTTAACACCTTCCCCCTCCCCGCATGCTCCAATATTGGAGATTTGGAGGAGTCCGGAGCCTAAAGGGCAAAAAAAATTGTCAAAAATTCCAAAAGGGCACATCACTTTTTTTTTTAACCGAAAGGGCAAAATCGCTGCTGACGCAGCGATTTTCCTCTGACAAAATGACAAAATCGCTGCCCAAGCAGCGATTTCGTCTAAAAAAAATTTATCTTTTTTTTAATTAAAAATTTTGTAAAATATTTTTTTTTTTTTTTTTTATTATTAAAAATCGCTGCCACAGCAGCGATTTTGTTAAAAAAAAAAAAATTTAATTAGTAAAAATCGCTGCCATTGTAAAAAAAAAAATTAATTTTGCTGTGGCAGCGATTTTAAGTTAGAATTTTTTTTTCCTTACACATCGCTGCAGGGGTAGCGTTTTTCATGCCGAGTACTATTATTTTCATGCCTATTATTAATAATATAAAAATGATAAACAAGACGACAGTATACTCAATAAAATTGTTGAAGCATGAGAAAAATTGAATTATATATCAAAAATAATAATAAAAGAATATTAAATTAAAAAACAAACTTTTTTTAAAAAATTCTTAACCAAAATCGCTGCTAGAAAAAAAGTTATTTTTTTTTGAGAAAATAAACAATGATTTTTATTTTTGTTTTGTCAGAAGCCCTTTTGGTTAATTTTTTTTTTTATTTGCCATTTTAGTTTTTTTAAAGAAAAAAGTAGTTATTTTTAATTAAAAATATTACAAAATCGCAGCGATTTTTAATTAAAATAAATAAATAAATTTTTTTAGACGAAATCGCTGCGTCAGCAGCGATTTTGCCCTTTTGGTTAAAAAAAAAAGTAATGTGCCATTTTGGAATTTTTGACAAATTTTTTTGCCCTTTAGGCTTCAGACTCAGATTTGGAGCATTAACAATATAATATGAGGCTTAAAATCGAGTGATCAAACAAGAATTGAAATGACTATAATTGTGATATCTCATGTGAAAATATTAATAGATTTTAAGTTTGAGCCTAATTTAATTCTAAAAAACAAACTCATAAGCGTAGAATGGTAAGTGAAAATTTACTCGTCTTCGATATTCACATTCACATTAAGTCACTTGATACATGATATATGTTTATATATATAGTCTTTTTATACTTAAACATGGTCTCATCAACTAGACATTGTTGAACAATGTCATGTATACATAAATACATTAGTGTTCGAGCATAAAACACATGACTCCAGCAACGGCTATCCATCGTCTTTGTTCACAAATTTGGTGAAGAAGACAGTATAATTAGAAGAAACTTACAAAAAAGATAATGTATCTCGTGAACTCGTATATTATATTTTAGATCCGCCTTTTATTTATGTATATCAACTTAAAACTTTGTACGTCATCCAATTATTGCACTACAAACTTGTCAATTGAGGGCAAAATATTCGAAAAAAATATGATTTGTAAGTTTTTATAAATTTGTTTTAGTTTTATACAACCTTTTTTTATATAAGAGATTTTCCTTTTTAGATGTGAAAATGTTATTTTCTTCTAGTCATAAGATACCATTTCCTTGAAATGTTTATCACAATCTATAATTGGCGTGGTTTAATAAATTAGGTGGGAGATAAGATGAGGTAAATACCTATTCATATAGAGCATTTACATCAAATCAATTCAACTTATCATGATTACGTGATTTAATCATATAAAAACAAAAATTAATTAACTAAAATTTAGTATCAAAAGTCTTTACATAATTAAACACATATCTGCATCTATTGGTGTGATGCAAACATCATGTACAATTACATTTTATCCAGGGCATGTGACAAGTC
This sequence comes from Solanum piurae, assembly GCA_029582685.1. Lineage (NCBI taxonomy): Eukaryota > Viridiplantae > Streptophyta > Magnoliopsida > Solanales > Solanaceae > Solanum > Solanum piurae. The sequence goes on along the minus strand of JAJOOO010023066.1, from coordinate 14,584 downwards.
CTTTTTTTCCTACTTGATGTCCAGTATTCTAGATCCCGATTAAATTTAAATTCACGCAGTGTAAGATCCATTTTTGAGACAGTCCTTACAATAAGAATTATTTCATTCTCAAGTTTGTGACCTCTTACTAATGACGAAAAAATCACAATTATCTCATCACGATCGGATTTAAAGCATGTGACAAGTCACTCTCGCCACTAATGCAAACACAACGTCTCGCTGCAACGAATAGTTATTGAAAATGGCATTGCCAATTGCGTGATATGTATGGAACTGCCAAATTTAACTGTCAAGAAAACTCTTTTACAGACAATAAAAGGACTAGCACAGTAAAAAAAAAAAAAACTACTCCCTATTATGCCTTTTTTCCTTCTACTAAAAACTCGTGATCCTAAATAAGTCATATTTAATCGTGTGACAAAATGGGTAACTTATAAAAAATAAAATAAAATATGGTATAACATTCTATCTAATCTTCAAAATACAAACCACTTGCCTTCTCGGTCGAGCTCGTCGTATCAGGTTTACCTAATGCGGGTTACCTTTTTCTGGGTGGTTTGCTAGCTGTTTATTAGGAAGGGGTTTTTACCGTGTGCGCATCCAAAAGATAGCGACTGTGGGTTTCCTTTGTCATAAAAAAAAGAAAAAGACTAACTTAAATTAATTTACCTTAGAAGTTAACATAATTGACTCTTCAACACACCACCAAAAAATTGTAATAGGATGAATAAGATTTATTCCTTTTTAATGAAAGTTTTCGAGTTCGAATCATGGTATGAAACATTTCTCCTTTAATGATCTTTATATGATACGAATCTAAATTAGTCGAGCCTCGCTTGTATCGAATATTTTAAAAAAAGACTAAGCACTAACTGCTAATGTGGGTAACTAAAGGGGCTTAATGATTGCAACCAGGCAGGACGTTAAAGAAACAGGGGACTCCTTCCTTTGCCTTTTTCATTATAAATACAAAGGGGGTGTTTCTTGTTTTTGCCACTGCCTGGGGTTATTTGTTGGTTTTTTGGGGCTGGGGTTTTATTACTAGTATTACTTTTCAGGTGGGCAGTTTCCAAAATGGCTTCTTGTTCTTCTTCCACAGCAGCTATGACTATGGCTATAACCATTTTTCTGTTTTTGTTGAGCTTTGTTACACCTGTGTATCTTGCTAAACCTATACATCATGCTCACCATCCTCGTTTTGCTTCTCATAACTATAGAGATGCTCTTGCAAAATCCATTCTTTATTTTGAGGGTCAGAGGTCAGGGAAGCTCCCTTCTAGCCAGAGGATTACTTGGCGTAAAGATTCTGGTCTTTCAGATGGCAAAGCTATGGGGGTATGTTTTTTTTCTGAGTTTTTTTGGGTGTTTTTGATACTGCAAATGGTTGTTTTGTTTTGTTTTAACACAAGAAATGGTTCTCTTTTTACATGTGTAGTTGTGAAGGGAGAATCTTGAACTTGTTTTTGTTGGTTTTGGGATGTAATGGTAATGCAGGTTCCTTTTGACATGTTTAGTTGTAAAGGTAGTCTTGAACTTTTTTTTGCTGGTTTTGGGGTGATTGGTGGCTGTTCAGGTCCTATTTTGACGTGTTTAGCTGTAAAGGAAGAATATTAAACTTGTTTTTGTTGATTTTGGTGTGAATAATGGCAATGCTGGTCCTCTATTGACATATTTGGTTGTAAAGGGAGCATTTTGAAGTGTTCTTTGTTGGTTTTGGGGTGAATAATGGTTGTGCAGGTCCTCTTTTGACATGTTTAGTTGTGAAGGATGAATCTTGAACTTGTTTTTTGTTGGTTTGGGGTGAATAATGGCTGTGCAGGACCTCTTTTGACATGTTTAGTTGTAATGGAGGACACTTTAACTTGTTTTTGTTGGTTTTGCTGTTAATAATGGCAATGCAAGTTCTATTTTGACATGTTTAGTTGTAAAGGTAGAATCCTGAACTTGGTTAGTTTTGAGGTGATTGGTGGCTGTGCAGGTCCTATTTTGACATGTTTAGTTGTAAAGAATCACAAACTTGTTATTGTTGATTTTGGGGTGAATAATCTCTTTTGACATGTTAAGTTATAAAGGAAGAATCTTGAATTTTGTTTTTGCTAGTTTTGGGGTGATTAATGGCTGTTCAGGCCCTATAAAGGAAGAATGTTGAATTTGTTTTTGTTGATTTTGCTGTTAATAATGGCAATGCAGGTTGATTTGGTTGGTGGATATTATGACGCTGGAGACAACGTGAAGTTCGGTTTCCCAATGGCATTCACCACCACAATGCTATCATGGAGTGTGATTGAGTTTGGTGGATTAATGAAAGGAGAGCTACTGAATGCAAAACAAGCCATTGGTTGGGCTACTGAATATCTTCTCAAGGCCACAGCCCATCCAGACACCATTTACGTTCAGGTTTGATTCTGAAGTGAATAATCTCAACTTTGTAGTGAATAATTTTGTCTTGAATCAAGTCTTGTTAACTTTTATAAACAATCTTGTCTTAGGTTGGAGATGCAGGAAGTGACCACTCTTGTTGGGAGAGACCTGAGGATATGGACACCCCAAGAAGTGTGTACAAGATTGACAAAAACACTCCAGGGACTGAAGTTGCTGCCGAAACTGCTGCTGCTCTCGCTGCTGCTTCGTTAGTCTTTAGGAAATGCAACCCATCTTACTCCAAGATACTAATCAAAAGGGCCATCAGGGTATTTGTTTCGAACTCGTCTAAGTTCTAATAAAACTAGTGATTAGTAGTACTCTTGTGTTTCAATTTGTTTGTTTTAAGTATGTTTCAAAAAGAATGTCTCTTAACTTATTTAAGACCACGAGATTCAAAAGTATTCTTTACTTTCTTATACTCCGTGTTGAGTTATATAACCATACAAACAAATTAAAACGGAAGGAGTAGTAGAATTTATCAGAAACCATCATCATTGTTTGTATAGTTATAACGAAAATGTTGGTTTTCAGGTGTTTGCCTTTGCTGATAAGTACAGAGGTTCATACAGCAATGGACTGAGAAAAGTAGTGTGCCCATATTACTGCTCAGTTTCGGGCTATGAGGTTGGTATTATTCTCAGCATTTTGACTCGAAACAAAATCGATGTTCTTATCTGATGCACTGATTAATATATGTATAGGATGAGCTGTTGTGGGGTGCTGCTTGGTTACATAGAGCTACAAAGAACCCAACTTATCTCAATTATATCCAAAGAAATGGGCAAACTCTTGGGGCCGCGGAGACTGATAACACATTCGGGTGGGACAATAAGCATGTTGGAGCAAGGATTCTTCTTTCCAAGGTTCAACCTTTACCTGTGGTTTTTCGTTAGATGCTTATTAGTTGGAACGACTTCAATTTAACGGATTATTTTCTCTATTTTTTCAGTCATTTCTTGTTCAAAAGCTTCAAACTCTCCACGATTACAAGAGTCACGCAGACAACTACATTTGCTCCCTCATTCCAGGCACAGCGGCTTCCCAAGCGCAATATACACCAGGTTAAATATCCTACTTGGTTCATTTTCACATTTCTGTTAGTTTCTAGTTCAACGCTGTGGATTAAACTTTTTACGATTTTACAGGAGGGCTACTCTTCAAGATGGATGACAGCAATATGCAGTATGTTACCTCCACTTCTTTCCTGCTAGTCACCTATGCCAAGTACTTGACTTCTGCTCGCATGGTTGTTAAATGTGGTGGAGTTGTCATTACACCAAAGAGGCTTCGAAATGTAGCCAAAAAACAGGTTAGCTAAAACCAATTCTGTAATATTTCAAGTATATAGCAAACCCTCGATGCATAAAAATTAAACTCGTTCCTTTTTTTTAACGCGCAGGTGGACTATTTGTTAGGAGACAATCCACTAAAAATGTCATACATGGTGGGCTATGGAGCTAGGTATCCACAGAGGATTCATCACAGGGGATCCTCATTACCCTCAGTCGCGAACCATCCAGCAAAGATACAATGCAGGGATGGTTTCAGTGTGATGAACTCACAATCACCAAACCCGAACGTACTAGTAGGGGCTGTGGTGGGTGGTCCTGATGAGCACGATCGTTTCCCAGACGAGCGTTCAGATTACGAGCAATCTGAACCTGCCACTTACATTAATGCTCCACTTGTTGGAACACTTACTTACCTTGCTCACTCATTTGGCCAACTCTAAGTCAAGTGTAGTAGAATCAAGAATGAAGCCATGTTGGTCTTTTTTTAATTGCTTTGTTCACTAGTAGTAATATAATATATAGTCTAATCTTATTGGGGATGTGCTGGTGTTGTGGGTGTATTGGCAGAGACCCCAAAAAAGAGGCTCCAGCCCCCAACCAACCCCCCCTCTTATGCACACAGGCCAAATGCAGTTTCATTGTTAGCATATTTGCCTTGTTGGAGCATATGTTACTAGTATTATTAATATTTCTATAGTGGAAGCTTTCTTGTTTTAACTTTCATGTTGTGTGTTCCACTTTTAACATGTTTGGTTTGCCGTATTCGAAACATAGAAAGAAAAAAAAACCAACAAGCTATATTTGTTATTTTCTTGCGTAGATATCACATTGACCGAGTCCGAGTTTTCACTGGTTTAAAATATGATATGAAGAAGTAAATACATGAAGAAATAAAAAAGGATTCAAATTCTACCGTATATACATAAAACATATTTATTTTTTACCTACATATAAATTATGTAATTTTCAATGAATGAATCTCTCGGTCCTACTTGACTCCGATAGACGAATAGTTGGAAAACAAACAAAATTTGGGGTTTAGTGACCAACGTTCAAAAAGGAGGAGTAATTGAGGGGGGCAAATAAATGACCGTTAAGCAAAGAGGCCAATATGGCAACAAAATAACCACTCAAATTTAAGTATTCAATTGAAGAGAAGGATTTGTCACGTGACTTACAACTCTTTCACAAGTCACAACAACACCCCTTTCATTTTATTACCATCAAAATTGCATTCGAAATTCAAATTATAATAAGTTTGGCCTCCGCTATATTTTCCTTTTTGAGTTTAAAATGATGCCTTCTATATGAGATAATACTTAGTTACTTGCATGTTTTGCATTATTGTTTTGTGTATAATTACATAACTAAACATCAAGGTAGTTCTTTAATTTTGGGGAAAATATTTTGAGAATTTAAAAGATATTCGGGATAAAATAATACTAATATGTTTGATCAAACTAAGAATTATTTATAATGTGAAAAATCATAAATTAAAAATGACCGACTTATGACTGATTTTAATTTATAAACACCTGGGCCGGCGGTTGATCCATAATAGTGCCCCATTCAAATATATACTTCTCCGTCCACTTTTAATTGTCATATTGCGTTTTTTGAAAGTCAATTTGACTAATTTTCAAATTAGATTACATTAATTTGATATTTTAAATAAAAAAATTATATATTCAAAAACTTTAAGAAAAATACTATAAATTGCAATTTTTTGTATATTAATATGATAAAAAAATACATCATAAAATGTAAGTCAAAATTGTTATAGTTTAACTCTAAAGAAAAACTATGATAATTAAAAGTGGATGGAAGAATACAAGAAGTATCGAATAATTGAATTAAAACCAAATTAATTTAATAAGTGGAACACCACGTTTCACTTTTACCGAGCTTACACATTCACTGAGAAATTGTAATTTGGGTTTTTAGGGTTTGTGAAAATGCAGAGGTGTTGTTCGTCTGCGGGTCGATCTGTGATATCTAAACGATGGTTTTCTTCATCAAGCAATGATAAAATTGTTGCTTCAGTGCTCTTCGAGAGATTACCAGTTATAGTTCCCAAAATTGATCCTACTGTATATGCTTTTCAAGAATTTTCGTAAGTTTTTCGTTCCTTCCTCATTTTTTCTATTCAATTGTTGTAGGAACTCGAAATGTTCTATATTCTCACTGTAATTGGATAACAATGATTTATTTTTAGAGCAATAAGTTATTTTTGCTGTGCTTTCTAATGCTAGGAGATAATTTGTCTTATAAAGTTGAGAATAATGAGCTTATAGATTTGTTGGTACTAAGATGTCAGCAAAAGGAGAAAATGAGAAGGATAAAAAAGAGCAAAGGCTCCTGAAAAAAGAGTTGGTGAATGTAGATAATTATTTAACCTAATTGTGTTTAGTTAATCACAGTAATGTTATTTTTAACTGCTTTAATAGGTTTCGTTGGAGGCAGCAGTATCGGCGAGAGTATCCAGAAAGTTTTCTGAAGAAGTCTGATACCAGGTACGTTTCTGTTGCATTGCTTGAATTACAAGTCGCCATTTAATACCTTTTCTTGTGAACTATAGATCTTCATTTATGAATATGAACTGATGAATGGTATTAAGAGTGTGCATAGGATACTTGTAACAAGTTAAACATAATAGACCAGTGAAATTGCTGTGTCGTCTGCGACAAAGAAAATTACAAAGAAATAAACTTTTAAGTTCAAAATTTGGATGGGTGATAAATTTTGCGAGAAAAATATTAGTAAGTCATTATTTACGGTTGTAATTTAGTGTTGCTTTTGTTTTCTGTAGATTGTCTAAGTTCTGGAATAGAGCACTAGAGGTATTTTGCTAATTTTCAGAACTCCTGAATTTGAAAATCTGGGAAAATATTCTTTCTAGGTCAAGTTCTCTTTTTAAACTACAATTAACAGTTAAAAGGAAGGATTTCTTGGTCAAGTTTTCTTTTTAAACTACACTATACAGTTAAGGAAAAAGAGCTCATTGCAACAGGCATGGAACCTGTCAAAAATACTAAATAAAACAGGCTCACAAAAACTAATGGCACAATTGGCCATGGAGAGATTTCAAGGTTTTCCTTATTTTACCAATATTTTACTCTTGACTATCTAGCTTTCTGAAGTTTAAATTTACTGCAGAAACTAATCTTCTCAGTTTCTGATTCATCTTGCACAATCATGCCTTTCTTCCAGTTTGGACTTCTCCACCGTTAATTCATACTACTGCTGTCAAGCATTCTAAACCTATCAGCCCCATAGATTGAAGAATATATTTTACTGCAGGAAGAGATGAATAATTGTCCATTCCATTACTGACAAAAGTTAAGAATAGATTGTTGGCGTTTTAGCCCTTTTACTATTTTTTTGTTTGAGAACTTTTGGGAATTCCTTTGTGCAAGAACTCTATGATTAAACTTTTAAAAAAATGCATTTTTTCACAAATACGTTAAGCTCCTGTTGACTCCAGAAAAAGAATAAATGACATAGTGTACTCCAAGGTTCAGTTGTGGTTCTCTCTTCCTTCAAATCTGTGATGATTATTTTCATGGAAAACATAGCACATCAAAACATGAGAAGCTAGGGAACATAATAAAGATGGCTATACCTATAATTATTTTCTGGTTCACCCCTCCTAAACATATGCATGAATCTCATTAATCTACTATTATACCCCATCCGGTTCACTTAAAAAATTCCCTTTGTAGACAATCATTTATTGGAAAAAATTGATAAGTTTAACACAAAAGCAGAAAAAGAAATAATAGTAACTTGGTCCCATGTGAAATTGAGCAATTTCTGTAACTTGGAAAATACCCTTTTGTACTGAGCAAATGAGCATTACTATCTTAGCGCTGGCCATTTACAATTTAAAAACTTTACTTTCTTTTCAGAAAAAGTACATGGTGGTAAAAATGGCCTAATTTCATTTGTATCTATATAGATCGCGCTTTAAGAAATTGAGATCTCTTCATGCAACAGTACACATGTTGGAGAGTAAACACTGTCCCCTCTTTTAGCAGTATGACCCAACTGATTTTTACTCCTTGGCTTGTGTAGTATTATTGCCTTTTCTTTCATGCATTTCTTCCTTATTAGCCATTAATTATGTACATGGTTCTTCTTGAACATGCTAGCACATACTGTTCTGTCTAGTGTCAAATGCCACATGGTCAACTGGCACGGTTTCATCTATATTTTACATGCAGGGGAAAAGGTGATTATCAAATTGATTATAAACCAGCTCCTCGAATCTCAGAAGCAGATAAGACTAATGATCAAAGGTACCAAAGCTTGGACTTCTAACTTTTGTCAAATATTATACAAGAATCTGAATATGGATATTGCACTATAAGATCTTTTTCTTTCAAGAGTTGCTTTACCTAAATTCAGCTGACTCATATTTCCTGACAATGGGTAATTATTGACTTCTAAATTGTTTACCATAACTAAATTTTTGATGTTGAAATGCCATAATATTGTCTCAATGTAATTGATGTGTTACATGAGATTTGTCAATGCCATAATATTGTCTCAATGTAATTGATGTGTTACATGAGATTTGTCTAATTGAGCATTATGTAAGTATTTAAAATTAAGAATGGAGAGCTATTGTTGCTTTTTTCCTTCCCTTTTAAATGCCTTCGTCACCATCTACCCCACAAAATAAAGCTTGCATCTGTTCTTCAACTCATCACTTTGTCAAAATTTGCTAAAAGGTACTAACCCTCGGTTCACTTTCTTTTTAGATTTAATCAGCTTTAGGCTCCAATATGGCTTATACAAAACCTGGACATGAATAATATGTCAACAGATATTCAAAGCGCTTGTTTTCTTCTGCTGGCTAGTATTTCATGTTACTGATTATGAGATTTTGTTGATATGCATAAGGTCATTACAGCGAGCACTAGACAGGAGACTCTATCTTCTAGTCCATGGTACCACACATGGTAGTGGAAAGCCCGTCTGGCATTTCCCTGAAAAAATTTATGAGTCTGAAGAGAACTTGCGCAAGGTTAATAGTACTTATTCAGTTCATTTCTTTGAGGATTTCAGTAATTTGGGTTAAAAAAATGAAATATAAGTTGCAACTATTTGCAGTGTGCTGAGTCTGCCCTAGAATCTTTCATTGGAGATCTTTCACATACATATTTTGTTGGAAATGCCCCTATGGGTCATATGGTCATACAACCCACTGAAGACAAGAAAATTCCGTCAATCAAGGTATGCACAATTTTAATTATTGAAGTATTGAAGAAAAGGACAGTAAGAAATTTTTTCATCCCACGGGCAGTGAGGGAGGGAGGGAGGGAAATCCCCTGATAGCTTCTGCAAAGCTTATGTGCTTCTAATGTATAAATTCTATATTTATTATGGCAGCGCTTCTTCTTCAAATCCCAAGTCATTGCAGTCAACAAATTTGATATTAGAAAATGTGATGATTTTGTCTGGGTGACAAAAGATGAACTGTTGGAATACTTTCCTGAGCAAGCTGAATTCCTGAACAAGATGATCATCAGCTGATGTTAGTTTCTGCTCAAACTTCAGGCTTTGTAGGATACGGAAATAGTTTTGATTATATCCTGATCCAAAAAATCACTTCTTTCCGCAAATGTAATGGCTTTGATTGCTGGAGACCAATTTTATGTCCCGGCAGCAAGAAGATCTGACTGCAATTTGCCAGTGTGCCATTCATCAAGTTTTGTAGCATTTTGAACATAGGATACCTAAAGTTGTGATGGCCTTCTATCTCAGCTATCACCATTCCTCTTTGTGAGAAGCTATGCTCAGAACTCTGAACTAGTCATGCAATTAATTCAGTATGAATATACTTGTAGATGCATGATTTCATCTCATGTCATGAAATAAATAAAACAAATTACGTGTTGTAGCCTTAATGAGTTGTGAGCTTTAATACATGTAGCAGCAGTGTGCATAGAGAATATTCTGATTATCATGATTGCTAGCTGCATGGTATTAAGTATGAAAATTCCTCAATATGGAGGGTTCATAATTGTTTCAAATGTTTTTTGCTTTGTTGGTTGCACATTGACTGCCTTTGATAAATGTATCCACGGTTGTGTTATGTCATTGTTTTAAATAAGTATAGGCCAATGTGACTATTGATGCAAACTTGGCATATATAGCCAACTGCAATGTCTGCACTCTTAACATTTTCTGTTGGGAGTTCGCAGTGGTGGTGGGACACAGAAGGCAAAGGAGCACGGTAACATTGTGTCAAACCTGTACCACATTAGAAATAGATGTGAAAAAAGGATGAGATGGAAGATATGTAATATATTTATTTTGTATAAATGTCGTAACATAATTATGTTGGAGTTGGTATAATTGAAAATTCCTTCACAAGTATAACTGGTTGCTACTCTTCCTTTATATACAGTCGCCCGACACCATATAACCTAATGTTGTTTGCTTCTATACTTGTCAAGAAGGTGGGAGGAGAGAAAAAAAAGAAGTCAGGTTTCACTGAACAAAACTTTCTTCCCCAAGCTTTCAACAGCTGGGCAAGTACTCGATCTTCACCAGGCCACTAGATTAGCATTCTAGAAACTGTTTGTTCTCTGACCAACTGCAGCCCGTGGACCATCCCAAAACACCTAGGATCATGTCAATCTTCAAACTTGCACCAACCTGCGGGAGCTGAGAATTCATAAAGTAGCACATATAAAGAGAGATTACTGAAGCATGTTCAGAAGACATACCAAGCACTCTAGGTCGGCTTCAATATGAAATAGCGCGACACCAATCCCCTTTTCTCTATCCGTCTCAGCCTGCAGTTTTATTGAAGTAACAATCCAGTCACCTCACAATTGAGAATTCTAACATAATTGAAACAGGAGGAGAATATGACTATTTAATAGGTAATATCCGTCTCAGCCTGCAGTTTTATTGAAGTAACAATCCAGTCATGAGTCACCTCACAATTGAAACAGGAGGAGAATATGACTATTTAAGAATGAATATTCAAAAGGTAAAATCCCAAAAGAAGAATGGAATTTAATAGATAGAATTGTTTGTCCCCTCCTAGTAATAGTTCAGCAAAAATTTCCTTTATTATCCTGCCCATTTCTTTCCCTCCCACGATGTTTTCAATCACGCCAGGTATGACGTTCATCTTCTTCTTACTTCGCTATCAGCATATCAAGAAAAAAGAAGAAGCTATGTATGCTGTCCCACTGCACCAAGACACAAGTACTAGATCAAATTGACTACCTTGAACTTGTAAAATCCTCTTTCAACACAGTTCTCATTGTTAGCTCCTGCTGGCTATTGCTGAAGTAGTAATGATTAAAGAGCTATCAGTGTCTTGTACTTTGTCACAAACTGCCTAATATAGCTAGCTAATAAAGGTGTCTAGTTCCTGCTGAATCAAGGTTCAGCTATTAAATATAAAACAAATATTGAAATTTTTCACAAATGCATGCTAGGTTCAGACCATCAACAGCAGACAGCTTCACAGTCAACCCAGACCATATTAAAATGTTGATTATCAATATGTATAGCTCAGGAGTTTAAGCCTAGATGAAAAATGATATGATAAATGTTCCAACTCACCGCACAAGAACATATGGTGACGCCTACAGCTGCCAATGCTGAAGTAATATCCGCCATCATGCCTAAATGAATTATAGTGGTTTGAGATGTCAGCCATGACAAGTAATAAACCATGAAAAATGTTGGATACACATTAAAATTTCTATTAGTCAACAAATACCAGGTCATAGATGATGTTCATATGTAAATGAACATAAGGTTAATAAACTGGAATACATGTATAGTTGGAACTATACAAAAATACATCAAAAATAAAAAGAACAAAAGTTAGATCTTCTACATCGATGGAATCCCCCCCCCCTCGACATACTCTCACACACTTCTCTGGTTATTCAAAAGTTTGATGTCATTCTTTTGAACTTGAAAATTTGATCCTCAAGGTAGTCAAACTTTTAAATACGTAATTCTGACAAGCCTCTCTCTCACAACTTAACTAAATGTAGTGGCTAAGATTTTTCCACCCTTAACTAAAGTCTTGGATTAGATCCCTAGGAATGTTAGAACCTGTTGGTTGGGAGCACTTCAGGCCTAGCAGTACGTTTCGGTTACCAAATGCCTAAAGCAAAGGAAAAAACAAATACTAGCACTGCTAGTGGTAATGATTTTTCAAAGGACTTTAAAACCACCAATACATTGCAAAGTTCGCAAATGCATCTAATATAGATGAGCAGTGATGCCTTATCCAGTTTGATGCTCATTTGCAATAATTAGCCTCTGGACAAAACATTACCTTTTCGATCTATGCTGACAACACAAAACCACTGGACAGAGTGCCCTTCCAGGTTCTGCCAAGTTGCAACTTTGCTAGCCAGCCAGCCGTCCAATCCGGGCAGAACATCCCTGTACCTTGGTATGTTAGCAAGTATCATTTCACCAACACCATTTCCTTGTGACAATGTCTCCCCTGTGGCCTTCAAACTTGTATGCTGCATACACTTATTATGTTTCCCATTTACCTTGGGAATTTGAATACTACCACTACGGAGTTGGAAAATATCTTCACTATTTATCCTTGCAGATGATACCTCCATAACATTCTTGAGGATTTTCTCCCATGAATGTTTGGTTCCCTTTGAGTAATATGCTAATTCTTCCACTGTGCTGTCCCCTTCAGACTCAGCAGCAAATTCCTTAACTGAATCCACAGTTATTTCAGATGCTGATAGTGCAGCTTGCTCTCTCAAAAACTAAAGAAAAGATGAGCTCCACATCAGTTAATTTGTAGTAGTAGCAGTACATGATAAATTTCCATTCTAACTCTGCAGAGATACCTACTTTCATAATCTTGTGCCGGGCGCAACGAGTTTTTGCATGTTGAAGCCACTGTTTATGTCTCTCGAAAGCAGACTTGCTGGAGAGACCCTGAAGAAAGGAAAATAACCAGATGCTTGTAAATTATTTTTAAAAAAAAATTGGTAATGTTCCAGATGCTTGTAAATTACCAGCATGGTGAAGTAATTACTCGAATGCATCAAGTAAAACTTATCAGAGCTTACAGAAAGAAACTAATGACGGCAATCTACATTTTTTTGGAATGTCACTAGGTGCAACTTGTTTTCCCTACTTCCATTATGGAAGTCATTTTCCTCATTTTTAAGGAGCTTGTTTTCATAAAGAAAATGTTTTACAAAATATTTGACCAACCAAGCATGAAAAATTTAGCAAGCCCCAGGCTGCCCACAGAAGGAAGAGAAAAAAGAATAGAAGATAGAGAACATATGCAAAAGAAGGATCGGAATTCATAGCAACTAACATTGTAAGTGATAATCTCTACAACTTCTGCGTTTGCAAGTACATGCATTGGTTTGACAAGATTACCATTCACCTGCAAACAGAAGATGCTGCAGTCACATCCAGATTCATGAAGCATTAAAAACCTATAGAAAGGGATTTTTTTATAAGGTGAGATATTATTGAAAACAGTATCAAGCTGATACTGTGAAAAAAACCTATAGTAACAAGATTGAGACCTTAGCAGCCACCATTTTATTGCCAATTTCAGTGTGTATCATATACGCGTAATCAATGACAGTAGCCCCCTTTGGGAGATGTTTTATCTGCAAATATAGCAAAGTGGTATAGCGATGATGTTACAGGACTCAAAAAGGGTACAAATTGAGTAGAAAAATCACACAGAAGTCACCTCTCCTCCGGGTGTAAAGACAAAGACACGACTGCCCAACAGATCTCTGGTAACAGTGTCCACAAATTCCCTAGAGCTCATGTTTCCAACGAACTCTTCTTGCCACTCCCTAATTGCATTCAGCCAGCCAATCTACATCAGAGAAGGAACTTTACCCCATAATAATAGTTACAGATGAAGCCCACACAGATATTAAGGCACTAGACAGTTTAGCAAAAGCAATATACTTTATACCCTGAGAGCAATATTGGCATTGTTAAGGCAGACTATTTTCCCTCCAGAACTTTTATCATTGGTTATAACATGCCCAACTAAACCATTTACGAAACCTTTCCCACTGTAATGTGCAGCAATGCCTCTTTCAGCTATGAGGTCCATCTCTTCAGTTCTTATCTGCCAAACATTACACACGTATAATCAGAAACAAATAAGTGCTGACTTGTCAATAAACCAGAGGCAAATTCATAACATCAGAAAGTAAAATGCCAAAGACACTTCAACGGGATTATTTTTACTTTTTAAAAAAACATTTCAGGAGGATATATATATTCCCACACATAGTGAAACAAAATATTTTTAAATAATGGCTGAAATGTTAGTTTGATTGGGAAACATCAAAGGGGAGTTCAAATTTGAAGAGTGCAATGTATTTGAATTCTTGAAATTGAAATTTTCTAGAAGATAGAATGGTGTCAAACATTTTGGTACATTTCAAAATAGGTGGGACATAGAGAAAATGATCAAAATGGTCCTTAATGTATGGCTTTGATTCCATTTGGTCCTTAATGTATGGACTTGATGGAAATGGTCCTTTATGTATCATAAATTGTGATCAATTTAGTCCTTAACCCTAAAATTAATATATTTCTTTTTTTTGCCATCAAAATATACGGAATATGTAAAAGATGCGCTTGTTCAAGACTTTCCTTCTCTTGTTTTCAAAAATTCCAAAAGGGCACATCAATTTTTTTTAACCATAAGGGCAAAATCGCTCCTGACGGAGCGATTTTCTTCTGACAAAATTGACTCCGTTACTCCTTTAAAAAACACAAAAATCGCTGCCGGTCCAAATTTATTTTTCTTTAAAATCGCTGCTGTGATTTTTTTTTTAACAACGCTGCTTGAAAAATAGAAA
>JAJOOO010023065.1:0-14674 GCA_029582685.1 Solanum piurae | reverse complement strand
CATTCTTCGAGGACTAGTGACATGTTTATCTTTATCGCTTCAGTCTTTTAGTTTCAGTTTTGCTAGATCTAGTTGGGGCATGTCCCAATATTTCTAGTCAGTTTAGAGGCTTATTTTAGACATAGTTAGATTCAGCTTAGTATTGAGTTAATATCTTCTTTGTATTAAACTCATCAGTTTTCATTCATCTCAGTTATAGTATATGGGTATTCCCCATCTTTTCATTTTATTTATGATTTAGCTTCCACATCAGTTTATTATCTTTAGTATTCTCATGATCATGCCAGTAGGGTTAGCTTGGGATCACTTGTGGTCCTAGGTCCCGTGTCCGCGTCTCGGGGGTAGTCTCGGGGCGTGACAGACATAGTGCATATCCAAGGTCTGCAAATCAAGAGCAAAGGCCTCTGAAGCTTTGCAAGCACAAGAAGCAAAAGCTGCAGATGCACATGACAAGCAATTCTTTACAGTTTCATACTTTTCAATTAATGAATCCTCTGATTCATGTCTTCTTGATAGTGGTTGCACACATCACTTGTGCAATGATGCTGAAATATTCAAATTCCTTGATGATACTTACAAATCTAAAGTAAAAGTGGGAAACAATGAGGCAATAGAAGTCAAAGGCAGGGGTACAATTTCTATGTCAACAATATCAGGTATCAAAACTATTCCTGATGTTCTATACGCACCTGATATGAGTCAAAATTTGTTGAGTGTTGGACAAATGGTTAAAAATAATTATACTGTGCATTTTAAGAATCGTGAATGTGCTGTTTCTGACCCTTTTGGAGTAGAATTATTTTATGTCAAGATGAGCAACAAAATGTTTTTAGTTGATTGGGAGAAAATAATTGAGCATGCATACACTATTACTTCATAAACATGTACAAACTTATGGCACAAAAGGTTTGGTCACTTTAATATGAGAAGCATCGTAGAGATGAAAAAGAAGGCGATAGTGGAAAATAAGTCTAAATTTCTTTCTAATGCTCAGGTTTGTGGAACCTGTTGCCAACAGGGAAAACAAACAAAATTGGCATTTCAAGAAAATCAAGTATGGAGAGCTAACCAAAAACTTTAGCTCATTCATACGGATGTTTGCGGCCTAATGAAAACAGATTCATTGAGTGGTAACAAATACTTTCTCCTCTTTAATGATGACTACACCATAATGTGTTGGGTTTATTTCATTAGACTTAAGAGTGAAGTCTTTGATGTTTTTAAACAATTTAAACCTTTAGTAGAAAATCAATGTAATCTTAGTATTAACGCTTTAAGGTCTGACAATGGAGGAGAATATACTTATGCTTAGTTTGTGGAGTTTTGTAATAGCACAGTTATTGAACGCCAATTGATATTACCATACACTCCATAACAAAATGGCATGTCTGGAAGGAAGAACAAGACAGTAATGGAGATGACTAGATGTCTTTTGCTAGAAAGAAAGATCCCAAATCAGTATTGGGCGGAGGCAGTCAATACCTCTGTATATTTGTTGAAAAGATTGCCTATTAAGGCCTTGCATGACATGACTCCATATGAAGCTTGGTGTGGGAACAAACCATTAGTACACCATCTCAGAATCTTTGGGTGTATATGTAATTATCGAGTTCTAGAAACAAAGAGGAATAAACTGGACAATAAGGCTCATAAGGGCATATTTATGGGCTATAGTTCATCCAAATGATACATGATTTTCTGTTTGAAAATAGGAAAACTAATTCTCAACCCAAAAGTGAAGTTTGATGAAGCACCTGGTTGGGACTAGAAAGATTAGAAGACCTCTTATTCTGATTTATTTTCAAAAGAGCACCCTCACCTTCCAGAAGATGAACTAGTGGATGTTGTACCAGTGAGGGGAACTCGAACCTTACAAGATATCTACCAGCGGTGTGATTTGGTTACTTCTAATCCAACAAGCTATGCTAAAGCACAAGACTCTCATGCAATGAGGAGATCTATGCAAGATGAACTGGACATGATCCAGAAGAATGGAACCTAGTAGCTTGTTGACAGTCCTAGAAGTCGCAAGGTGATTGGAGTAAAATGGATTTTCAAGGCAAAACTCAATCCCGATGGAACAATTTGCAAACGTAAGGCTAGTTTAGTGGTGCAGGGATATGCACAACAATATGGTACATATTACCAAGAAACATTTTCTCCTGTATCAAGGTATTCCACAATCTATCTTATTCTTGCATTTGCATCTCATAGTTCCTAGTAGATTTATCAGCTTCAAGTCAATCAACTTTTTTGAATGATTTGCTTGTTGAAGAGATCTATGTAGAGAAACCTGATGGTTTCTCAATTCATGGAAAAGAGGATCAAGTTTATATTTTAACTAAGGCCTTGTATGGCCCAAAATAAGCCCCAAGGTCATGGTATGACATGATGGACAATCATCTCATCTAACTTGGCTTTAGTAGAAGTCAAAGTGAAGATACTTTGTATGTGAAAGTCATTGCAGGTGAGTCCTTAATTGCCTCAATTTATGTGGATGACATGCTTGTGACATGAAGCAAAATTGAACTAATCCAAAGGTTCAAGGATGAAATGGAGAAAATATTTGCAATGAGTCATGAAGTACTTCCTTAGCATGGAAGTGTTGTAGTCCAATGATGGAATTTTCATATGCCAGCAGAAATACATTTTAGATAATCTAAACAGGTTCAAAGTGCAAGACTGGAAACCTGTGAATACTCCAATCTCTATTGTTGTGAAGCTTGGCAAGGATGAGGATTCCGAAAAAGTGAACGATAGTATGTATAGAAGCTTAATTGGTAGTCTTCTATATCTAACCGCAAATACATCTGACATTCCATTTGTTGAAAGTTTGCTCTCTAGGTTCATGCATTCACCTAAAGACACACATTTCAAAACGACTAAAGAGTGTTAAAGTATATTAAAGGAACCAAAAAGTTTGGAACTTTTTTCCCAACATCTGCCAAAGTAACTACGAACCTAGTTGGGTACTATAATAGTGATTGGGGTGGCGGAGTTGATGATTCCATTTGCACCTATAGATATCTTTTATGTTTGGGGACAAGTTGTTTTTGTTGGATCTCTAGGAAACAAGAAACTACAGCTTAATCAACAACAAAATATGAGTACATAGATGGCGCATCTACTGTGAATCAAGCTATCTGGCTATGGAAAATGTTGAAGGACATGGGCAATGAACAAACAGAAGCTACCAAGATCACATGTGACAACAGTTCATTAGTTTCAATCTAAAAAAATCCAGTACATAGCATTCTAAGACCGAATACTAAAATATAACTGAAAACCTGGTCCAATGCATTAAAGTCTGACCGTGGGAGATACTAATAACTGACACAAAACCACGTGAGCTAAACATGGATTCCGATGTATACAACCCATCGAAAGGACCCAATATACCTTGACAAAGGTATAAAGGCATGACTTGCAAGATCATTAAATATAATACCCACAGAGAGGACTTATTTACCTACGGGGCACCTAGTTCTGGGACTATACGGGTACGCTGAACCCTAGTCCACTTGGTCTAAGCCTACTCCCAACTAGAAATCTGAATAAACAACATAACTGAATTATACTGGATAGATCAATATTCTAACATGCTAACTGAGAATGCAACATTTTAGTACTGGTAACGAAACATTCGAAATCTGAGGCTTGTATATATGTGTATCTGACCTAGCTAACGTAATTCATGAACTAAATGAATCTACACAACTAGGGTTATGAGTTTCATGCAAAAATCTAAGCACAATGTCACAAAAACATGATAATATGATTTGGAATACAATAACTGCTAAATCGCAACAATTTATCTAAAGTTCTAGAAGCACTAAGTCTAAACAATACATAGGGAGTCAAGATTCTAACTGAATTATACGGACCTAATGGATGAAAGGAACCCACTAGTGAAATCCCACATACTTGGTGACAAATTTCACGGAGAAATCTTTTGATTTCGGGGCTAGAACTGAAGGAAACCTGCTGCATTCTTAGAGAGGACTGCTTGACTTTTCTCTCTTGTTTTGCTCTAAGATCGATGAATGTTTGGTGAAAGATCGATTAGGTTAGGTTCTAATTTAGTTAATAGGCTTAAACTGACCAAAACTACATAGTTTAGGGGTTTAACGACGTAGTTTAGGTGTCCAACGAATAGGGGAAAAGACCAAACAACCCCTGACTTAAAATCTGGCGAGGCTAACCACGGGCCCTATGACGGTCTGTCCAAAGGACCATGGACCGTCAAGTGGGTCGTGGTCCTTGGTCTAGTGGCTTCTAGTTCTGGGTGGTCCAACCACATGCCCTACCACGGTCCGTGTAAAGGACCACGGGCCGTAAAGGTCACCGTTGTTCTTCACTTGGGTTGGGGTCTGGTGGCTCAGGTCCATGGACCCTCCCATGGCCTGTCACTAAGACCACGACCCATGGAGGACTCCGTGGAATGACGCTAGAGCTTGGGATGTTCTGCCTCACCTCTACCAGCCTTCCCACGGCTCGGGAGCTGGTCCATAGCCCGTGAGGGGCTCTGTGGTCCACCAACTCTGGGGTGTAAACCATGGGCAGGTCGATGGACCGTGGTTCCTTTCACGGTCTGGGAACCCTGCCGTGGTCCACTATTTTCTGGTGTTTTTGCTACAATTTCTTAGTCTGATTTTTGAGGTGTTACAAGTTTGAATACATTATATCTGATTTTGTGAAATATATTCATTGCTAGAATATATTGAACTATTGGAAGAGTTTTTGAACTACTGTACACATATTTAGAATATTGCTTTATAAATATGTGTATGTACACAAGACATATTATCTTTTGAAGTTTATTGCAAATCTATATATTTGAATTACTTATTAGCTAATTTAATGCTTGAGATTATTTATTGCAAAACAATATTGTTGTTTTTTAATTAGAAATTGTGGCATATAAATATTTTATAGCCAAAATAATATTACCACACTTAAAAGTGTAGCCATAGGACTGCCAATTGTGTAGCATATTCCATGTAAATTGTGGTATGCACATGGGCAAAGACTACACTTCAAAGTGTTGTCATACATAGGATAGAAAAGAAACCACTTTAAAATCGTGGGCAATAAGGAAACAAAGGCCACACTTGAAAGTGTAGTTGTATGAGATAGAAACATTGCTATATGAGGTACTGCAAAGCGTGGCCTTTTTTCCTTTTAGGCTACGCTTTTAAGCGTAGCTGATAAGGCAACACTTGAAAAGTGTCGCCTAAACTTTAAGGTTACGCTTCTTTCGACCACCCCTGGAAAAGTGTGGCTTAAAGTAAAAAAGTGTGGCCTTTTATCAAAGGCCATACTTTTTCATAGTTTAGGCCACACTTTTCTCAAGTGGTTATAGACATAAAATGTTGTAGTGTCATACTACACTTTTACGCTTTTTTTAGATGCAACACCTAGCAAGATTCATCACCATCGATCTTCACTCATTCAAGACCCTTTTGTTATTCAGATTGTGGTGAGCTCTTCGCATCTGGAGGCTTGTTGGTTTTCCTTATGTATTTATTGTCTACATATTTTGTATTTTGTTAGACATTTATGTTTTGTATAATTCTACTTCCGTCTTTAGATGCTCTTGTACCTATAATACTAGGTTTGAGGTTTGGTTTCTTGTGTACATTTCATATTCTTCAGTCCCTTTTGGGGCTTTTTTGTATATTTTATTCCGTTTTGTATGTATCTATGATGGAGGTGATTTCTCATCTTTATTCTTTTTATCTTATGTTATCATGAGTTCAGCTTGCCTACTAGGGTTTATAGTAAGCACCATCAAGATGCGATTTTGGGTATTGGCATTTATAAAAAGAATTTTCCAAATGTTTATAAAAGTAGAAATTATAGAAATCTATATATTTTATGCATATAAAGATTTATTTTATAAAATATGGAAATATTGCCTTACAATGATTTTAAAAATATTTTTAATTTTGTAAATAATTGTTACAACATTGTTTGAAATTGAAGAAAATTAAAAAATTAATTAGAATGTGAAGCGTCAAAATTAGGTGTAATCAAGCCTCCATTGTTTTCCTTTTAAAAACTTACATCACTAAAGTTTTGGAATTTTTGAAGCATTATGTCACAGACTTAGACTTCAACTAATGCTCCGTGCGGCACTTGACAACTTACTCATAACTCTTTCACGATCTTTTAAGCTCAAGTAAACCTTTTCAAACTTAGATCGCTAAGACAATGAAGAAAGATACAAGAGCATTTGTAAGAAGCCTTTTTGTATTGCTTGGAGAATGCTTTACACTTGCTTGCTTCAGTTTCAAATTAGAGACTTCTATTTATGCTACACTCCTAGGGGATAAAGTGTAAATAAAAATTACTATACAAATCCCTACATATTTGCAATCTAGTCCCGCTACTAGAATTCTCTACAAGCCTAGAGAATTCTGAAGCCTTCCAAGAATTCTTCTTGTGTATTCTAGAGTCTTCCACAAACCTCTCCAACACTCTAGATCCTTCCCAATTAGGCTAGCTCACTTATACTTTAATTTTATGCCTAAGTGGGATGACAAAGTGGCAGTTCATGACACTCTCCCCACTTGATGCTACTACGACTATGGAGCATCGCTTCTACATGGAAAATCGAGTCTTGTCTTCACTATGAGAAACTTCGCACACGAGAGTTGGTGGTGGGTTGACTGTCTTGAGGTGGGTATTACATGGAATGTAACTCAATCCTAACTTTGTTTCTGCGGTCTTGGTCATGATGTTAGACTTCACACCTATGTCGATCATAGCACGAGTGGGTAGTCCATCGATCGTGATGTCTACATATTGTGCATCGTATTCTTTCGGCCTCTCTCATTGCTTTTCTATAGCTCTACATAGTCCAATCAAGTCCAACTGCTTCATATCTAAACCTTGCCCTGGCTCTTGTCCATCTTTCTCCTTCCATTCCCATAATATGGTACCAAGTTCTTCAGTTTAGGGAATATTTCATAGCCATGTGGCCCACTGCATATGTAGCATTTGTTTCTCTTTGTAGCCTCTGCCTTCCTCTCCGTATTGCTTTGATGTCCAGACTTCTTGCCATTAGACTTATAAGTGTCATGATTCATGGGATGTGGTTGTTTCTTCTTAATTTTGCCACTATCTCTCCACCCTTGGTCATGACTACCTCTCATCTCCTCTCTTCTGTCTCGATCAGGGTTTTTCATGCCTAAAGTGTGTCAAAGCTTTGTCCTGTATGATACTTTCATCAATAGTCCTGACCTGTCACCATTCTAACTCCTTCATGGCCCATTTTTCAGCCCATCCATGAAGTGGAAGAACATATCTTCATCTATGAGGGTTGGAATCTGGAGCCTGATGGTGCAAAGTCCCTTCCCTATTGTTGACTCATTTCGCCTCCACCACAACATGGCTATCTCCGACAGGTTCAACACTACAATGTTGATATTCTCTTATCACGCTTTACCTTGTTGCACTTCAATTAATTCTCCAAATGGCACAGGAAATTCTCTACCTCCTGTGCGTAACAGATGTCTTTGAACATTATTCATTTGGGAGCCTAAATCTTGGCCTCCTTATCTCCATTGGGTATTGAAGATCCTCAAGCTTCCATTCTTCCCTTTAGAGCTTTCATCTCCGCCTTCATTATTTCAATTGTGCTTATTGCCTTAATGAGTCGACACTCTAATGAAGTGATGATTTCCTTCATCTCACACTCTACATGCTTACGCGACTCTAACTCTTTGTGGATGTTGTCCTTCTCTTCGAGGGTGAAGTCCTCGAGATTCTTAAGCTTGTCGTCGATCTTGTTCAAGCTCTAACCTAAGATATACACAACATGCCTCACCGTGTAAACCCTCACGATCCACTCTACTCCAGGCGTGGCGTTAATGGGCTCCTCACCACATTCCTTATTACTAGCTTCAGTGATTAAGGGTCGAGCAATAATTCCTTGTTACTCTTAAGGTTCTCCTTTGCTTTCAGTGCTTCCTTCCACCATCCGACCTGACGTTGGTGGTACTAGCAGCGTTGAGTTTCCCTTGTTAGCCATTCCCTTAGAAATAATCTGGCTCTGATACCACTTTTTCACGGACTCAAACTTCGACTAACCCTATGTGTGACACATGACAACTTAGTGATGGATCTTTTACGATCTTATAAGCTCAAGTAAGTCTTTCCAAACATAGATCAGCAAGACAATGAAGAAAGAAACAAGAGAGTTTGTAATAAGGCTTTTTGTATTGATTGGAGAATGTTTTGCACTTGCTTGGTTGAGTTTCAAATGAAAGGGCTAAAGTGTAAACAAAAAGTTACTATGCAAGTCCCTATATATTTACAATATAGTCCCTCTAGAATTCTCTACAAGCCTAGAAAATTGTAAAACCTTTCAAGAATTCTTCTTGAGTATTTTACGGTCTTCCAAAAGCCTCTCCAAGAATCTAACTCCTTTCCCCTTAGAATATATCACTTATGCTTTGATTTTATGACTATGTGGGATGACAAAGTGGCATCATAACAATTAGCTAATACTTCATTAATGTTTGTGACAACTTCCTATGTGATATACTCATGTGGCACCTTTTTTTTTTTTTATTGAAATACACATTGAGTCAAAATTTGATTAGCAAAACAAAAAAACTATACAAAGGATCAGCCCAAAAGCCAAAGCCCAATAAAAATGATGAAAAAATAAAAAGGTGAGAAAATCAAATAGAGAAACAAAACAAGAAACACAAACCTAAAATTGAAGTCAGAGAGGCACTAGATGTTTCTAGTGAAAACTTCAACAATCAAAGCATCAGAGAAGCTGTCAGAGATATCAGAGAGTTTAAAGCTTCCACGATGAATCCATGCGACCAAACCAATAAAGCTTAGCCTCTACAATTGTTGAAGAGAATCGATGCTTGTTCACCATGTCAAATTATCTCCCCCAGGTAATTTTATAATCAATAACTAGTTTTCCTTTCTTGGATGTATCCTTTAATGGGTTCTATCTCACAAGATTGATTAATTCCACCATAAATGTTAAAATGCTTTAAATCTAATTCATCTTTTTTTACAGGAGGTGATTTAAGGAATTCTAGATCTACACCCATCAAGAGCCTAAAAAACTCATTGTTTGTTTTATCTGGTAAGTATAACTCCAGTATCTCTATTGTTGTATCATATCGACTTACTTAAATTATTGTCGTTGGAAAATCACTGAGATTGTATGAAATTTAAGTAAATTTGTAGATCTGTACTTCTATCTAGACATCACACATTTTCAATTTCAGCAAACACTAAATTAGAAGATAGAAACTGTATTTTTTCTATAGCTTACCCTTGATAAAAAAGAAAGCTTCAAAAATCTTATTTTAATGATATGTCCTATCTTTATGAGTAAAAAGAGAAAAAAATAATCGATTTGGGTTGCTATAGCAGGATCAGGGGTATGATTGGACCGCCTGATAAGACATTGTAAATGTAGAAAAACCCCTAAAATCACCCATAATCACCCAAGAAAGTTTTTGGAGAAGAAAAGAGTGACCTAGGGAAAATTTCAGTAGGCTTTCATGAGGAATGTTCGTAAATGTGAGCAATATGATTCCCTACTTTTGTAGTTCGCTTATTAGGTCTTACAAAAATATTTGTGGCACGATGGAATGGTTTGAATTCATTCTAAGGTGAAGAAAATCCAGGTTTATGAGGATTTTAGGATGTTAGACCTTCAGTTGTTCATAGAAGAGGCAATTCTTGATTTTATTTATCATAATACGTTGGAGTAATCATGAGATTGATAATCCTTGATAAATTAATAGTGGGGAAATCATGAGGTTAGCCTAGAGTTTTGGATTATAATAAAATATGGAATATATAGTCCATTTGTGATTGATTTGGTATTGTATTATTATTTTAGATCAAGAACAAGCTAAAAGCCTCACAAAAGGAGTCAAAGTTTGCAATCAGACTTCAGGAGTGGCTTGGTGCTCATGTAGGCTCGATTTAATTGAAAAGTTAGACTTGTATTCTATTTCATAATATTCTTGTAGATGGACGAGAGGTTTCATGCATATGCCTTTGTGCATTATGGAAGGCTAAAGGTTATTGTTATTACTGTCAAAGTGGGAAAAAATAATGAATAAGGGTTAGGTCTTCTAGTTCTTGATTGTTAACCTTGCATTTTCTTTTTGGGGTGGTTTGGTGGTGATTTTAAGGTTAAGTATTATGAAATTGTTGAGTTATAGCCATTTTTGGGACTTGTGATAATCAAGGGAAACTGAATGAATGGGAAGAGTATTAATTGATGGACTAGGGAGGTATTTTCCTATTAATGAATGTGTAGTAATAATGAGGTCCAATATTGGGCTATTGATATATAGGTGTATATATGTATGTGTGTGTTCATATTGACTGTTCCATGTGAAATGTTTGTGTAATGCATGTTCAGGAAATAAATGGTGAATGTGAAATGACTTCATGCTTATAATCTCATGTAATGAACCTGTTTAATTTACACATGGCTTCAAGTGTGGTTGTTCATTGTGATTTTGATTGTGCATATTGTTTGTGATTGGTGGTTTGCTCGGGTACCACGCTAGTATATAATACTAATGGTTGACTCGAGTACCACCCTAATAAAAACTACTAATGGTTGGCTCGGATACCACGCCTGGTATGTATTAACAATGGTTGACTTGGATACCACACCGATATAGTATCCATTTGTGTATTGGTCTCATGAGAGATCTAGGTTTGATTATTGTGTTATATTTGTCATGTGTTGGTCCATAAATGGTTGGGTTTGTGTTTAAATGCTGGGATGGTTCTTATGTAGATCATATTTTCATGTCAAAAACTACAAATGATGTTTTATGAACTCTTGAGTGGTCCAGGTTTCTTCAAAGGTGAGTTTGACTCATATATGGATTTATGTGTGATCACGTGGGACATTAAGTTTGGGGTTAATGATTCTCCTATCTAGGTGTTAGAGTAGGTGCATGTATGACAAATGGATTGGATCGTGAAAATTTGGTATCAGATCCCACATGTGTGATCATTTTGGACTTTAAGTTTGGGGTTATGGGATCATGACAATTTGGTATTAGAGTCCATATTGGATCATCAGGCTATAAATCATTTTAGAAACTTGTGTCACTTCTTGACTCCTTTTGTGTGGCATGTCTCTTGTCATATGAGGTGAGTCCAATTGTATCTCGGGATTCCTATTGGTTTCTTGACGAGGTAAACTAGATTCCATTGTTACAGCTAAAGGACTCAAGAAAGGAAAGATTAGAACCGGGAAGGTTCCAATTGGTATGTGTCTTTAAGAGTCATGTGAATGCTTGGGTGATTAGTTTGTGGTCATTAATGATATGAATAAGAGGTAATGAACCTGACTTTCCATAACAATATAACTTAATGATTGTTACTTTGTGCATTGTATTTCCTAAATTTTTGCATGTGCGGGAAGTGTAATTACTTGTATTTGTATGATATTATGGCAAGAAAAGTACTTAAATTGATTATGTGTGATGAATTAATGATAAATTTCTATATGATTTATTGAAGAAATTTTGGTATAGTCAGTCCTATAATTTAATGGTTATGTTATTGATTGGAGGTGTCGTGTTAAACTGGCACAAACTTACCATTGGTATAGATGGTAAGGGAAAAGGATAAATTGTGACAGTGGGGAAACTCTGATTTTGGAACAGTTTTTATTGGTTGGGAACTATAGGGAAGAGACTTTTCTGGTATGATAGTGAGAATGTGATATTATGCACTACTTTCTAGTGTTATTCATAATTAATTTTGTGAGAAGGTGGTGTTAGGTGCCTAATTATATGTTGCTAGATATGATCTTGGGGTTTATGTTGAAACTATGACGCACATATCTAGGATACCTATGTCTCAGATTGATCTTGGGATTATATTATTAATAGTTATATGTTTCAAGAGTTGGTAGGGATAAGGAAATGGAAAACAATTCTTATTTTAGAAAATTTATGGGCTAAACTCGTCAAGGTTGCATAGCGCGACTAGGCCACTATAGTGGGAGTTTTTCAGCTATGAAAGTAGCCGTGATAGTGGTGTGTCAGTCTCTATAGTGGAAATGGTGAGGTAGAATCTGAACTTTGTTTCCCCTATTTTCGCATTGCATTTCCAAAATATTAAAATCTCCAGTTTGAGTTCATATTAGTGTGAAATAACATAAATGTGTCTGAAATAATGTGGTGTTCGGAGAGGCCCGGAATTCCACCCTTGATGCGTGTTGGGTACTCAGTCTTAGTTGGTGGGTTTGTGTTCCTCAGGTTGATGATTTAATTCAGAACATGTTGGTAGAATCTCATGATTCATGGGTTTTGATTCATCCGGGTCTAACCAAGATGTTTTGGAATTTGAGGCAACTCTATGTTGGCCTGGATTGAAGAGGGACACAGTGGAGTAAGTGTCCAAGTGTTAGAATTATCTGGAGGTGGAATATCATACTAGACGCCTACATAGTTTTCTTTAAGAGATGCCCATTCTTGAATGAAAGTGGAAAATAATAGACATTGACTTCGTAGTGGGTCTTCCTTAGGCTTTGGAGAAGTATGATTCGATTTGCACCAATGGGATCATTTCTTACCATTATGCGAGTTCTCATACAAAAATACTTATCACTTCGGTATAAATACGACATCATTTGAGACACTTTATGCGAGGGGATATAGATTTCTCATTGGGTTGTTTGAAGCATGTGAGGTGAAGCCTCTATGCATTTACTTGATAAAGGAAGCTTAGAACAAGGTGAGGGGTATCTAAACCAAGTTGTTGGCAGCTCAAAGTAGAAACAATGAGTATGCAGATTGCAATGTATGGGATATGACATTTCAGATTGGTGAACATGTTTTATTGAATGTTCCACCAATGAAAGGTGTGATGAGCATCTGTAAGAAGGGTAAACATAGCCCTCGACATATTGGGTTATTTGAGGTTCTTGACAATGTAGGGCCAGTAGTGTATAGGTTAGCTTGCCACCAAGTTATCTATATTCCATTAAGTGTTCCATGCCTCTATGCTGAAAAGGTACCACGGGATGGGCAGTACATTATCAAGTGAGACTTAATAGTGCTATACAAGGATCTACAATATGAAGAGGAGTCAGTTGCTATGTTGTATTATGATGTCCAAAAGTTGAGAATAGAGGAAATTAGATTGGTAAAGGTTTCATAGAAGCATCATATATATAGTTGAGTAAGCTACTTGAGAATTCGAGGAGGACCTACGGGACATACATCCTCATTTGTTAGAGGAATCGGGCACTACTTTGTTATTGACTTAGCCTAGTTGTTTCTTGTGTGATCGCTCGGGAACGAGTGATGAGTAAATTAGTATCTATTGTAACAACCCATCATGTCATTACAAGTAAGAAAAATAGTCAGTCTAGGCTGCTATAGTGGGGTAAGTTGTTTTAAATGTAGGAAAACCCTAAAATTGCCCATATTCATCCAAGAACGTTTTGGATAAGGAAAAAAGGGTGATCTACGGAAAATTTAACAGTTTTTCATCAGGAATTTTCATAAATATCACACCCCGAGGCTTCCCCCTGGACGCGAACACATGACCTAGTAGGGAATGATCAGGAGCATACTACAAACAAACTGAGAAATAAAATTGATGGAGAAGTTAATAATAAGTGAATCTGAAATAGTGGGGAATACCCATATACTAAAACTGACTATATGAAATCTGAGAGTTTAATATGAAAGAGACATCAAACTCAATTACTAAGCTGATTCTAACTATGTCTGAAAATAACCTCTAAACTGACTAGAAATGTTGGGACATGCCCCAACTAAGTCTAGCAAAACTGAAACTAAAGGACTAAAAATACTGAAAAGAAACTCATGACTATTGTCCTCGGAGAATGAGCACTCACCACTGATTCTGCTGACTAAAGACCGGGAACCAATCTAAGCGTGATTTGGATGCTGAGAACCTGAATCTACATTATGAGAAGATGTAGCGCAGAGTATGCGTCAGTACTTGAAAGGTATAGAGCATGCAGGATATAATAAATCTGAAATAAACATATGACTGAACAAGCAATAAAACAAGAGAATAATCTGAACATGATATAGATACTAAATACAGAGCTAACTGAATGCAATGACCAAATTTATAACATGTTGAAACTGAATACTGACTGTACTGGAAATGAGGTCAATGCAATATAATCTGAGTGAACTGTGGGAGCTACTAATAACCGACAATAAAATCATATATGCTAAATGTGGAGTCTGATGTATATGCCACATCGAGAGGACCCAATATACCCTGCCAGAATGTATAGAGGCATGCTGGTGTGATCACTGAAATGATGCCCACAGAGGGGACTTACAACCTACATGGCTAGTAGTTCTAGGACTATATGGGTACACTGAACCCTAGTCCAACTCGGTATTATGCTACTCCCAATAGATTTAAGTGATTAACAGATTATGACTGAATTTCTGTAATACTAGATAGCTCAAAACTGAACATGCAAAACTGAGAATGCAATAATTAATCTGATAATGCTACATTCATAAACTGAGGCATGTATAACTGAATAACTGAAATATCTGACCTAGCATGTGTAATTCAAGAACTAAAGAAATACATAGCTAGGGTTCTGGAATTCATGCAATAAACTGAATATTAACATACTAATCTGATTTGGATC
>JAJOOO010023063.1:0-18633 GCA_029582685.1 Solanum piurae | reverse complement strand
TATATCACACATATTATACCAACAATAAATCAATTTCATATAAACATTCATCAATTTCGTATAAACATTCATAATTTCATATAATCACACAATGCATACCATTTGTATACCAATATTATATCACAATTCGTACAATATCCAACAATCAAACATTAAAGTCGGATGCATACACTTATTAATCAGATTTCATACACATTTCATCCAAAAACAAGTTTAGAATAGAAAGTAAGCATAATGTGATATTTTTAGAAAAAATCACTAGTTTGACAATTCATACCATTTTCTTACCAATTTAATAATTCATACCATATACACGGTTAATAAACAATCACACTAATGTTAAAACACAATTCATACCATTTGTATACCAATGTTATATCACAATTCATACAATATCCAAAATCAAAACATGAAAGTCATAGTCATACAAATATTAATCAGATTTCATACACATTTCATCCAATATATGTACAGTTTGGAAACACACTGATGTTTTTTCTTTTTTTTTTTCTTTTTGATTTCACTAACAAAATCAGAATCGTAACCAGAAGGGGTTTCAACAATTTTCCCCTTCATCTTCTTCCCCTTTTGATTTGTCTGGGTCGCCCTTTTCTTTGCTTCATTTTTTTTTTCTTTTCGATCCTTCAACTGATATGAACCACCCTTCGCCTGATTTTCAACAATTTTAGGCGGGGAGTTGAGTTAATATATTGAAAGTTGGAGCATGAACTTCATCAGTAGAAGTTCCTTCAACCAGTCTGGAACTCTTTCGAGGCGTTTCAATGGGTTTCTTAGACATGATTTTGTTGAAAAACTTAATTGGACGGACGATTGTGAAAATAGTGTAGTTGGCTGGTGAGAAAAATGGGAGAGACAAGGAAGTCTAATCTATGTAAATCCCTTATTATGTGTAACTGATGATTTCAGTTTTAAAAAAGGAACTGAAATCAAATTAATTAAATATTATTAATTAATAAATATAAAAATATAAACAGATTAATCATTTATTCAATAAATTGAAATTGATTTTAAAATTAAATTTAATTTAATTGATATGTCATAACCCGTAAATAAACTGTTATAAGTAAGAATTGTTTAAAAGTATGTTTAAAACCCGTAAAATTTACTCTTAAATATGTATATGGAGTGAATTTTCCATCATTTTTTGAAATTTTCTCATAGAAATTTTGAAAAAAGTTAATAAGCGAGCGTTGAAAATTTACTTTTTATATCATCAAATTCAGTTAATTCATTATAACACATAACTCTTTAGATCAAGTCTGATATGGAAAATGAATGAAATAACATATAAGCGAACACACGCACACACATAGTGTAAATACATAGATATGAAGTTATCTTCCCATTATTACAAGTAATAACTAATTATTGTCAATTGCTAGACATTAGACACACTTAGAACGAAAGCTATGACAATTAATCAGGCCTCATTGTATGATCAACAAAACTAATGATTAGATTATTAATCTTAGCTCCCAAAAATTCGATATAACTTTCAAAAAATCTCTCATCCATGACTCACATATATCTTTCTTCGATAAAGCATTATTCCAAACAATTTAGTCGATTGTATATTTGACTAAAATAACTCAACTAGATGTATACACCAAATTATCCTGTTTAAGTGATAAATTAATATACAATTATAATATAGTACTAATAAATATGATTAAATAATGAAGTATGCATTTATAAGTTAACATATATGTATAGTGTAGAATCATTATTCCTTACTTTTTATGTAACTGTATCAGACTTGCTACTAAAATTTATTTGTTGTTGTAAGTTATCTAGTTTGATAGTGTGAAAATCTTATACACTAATGAGGCAGGCCAAAATGCGGATAAGTATTGTCTTTTAACTTTTTTTCGATGTTCTGTTTGTGTATTGAAGTTCAACTAATTTAATTTCTGCGGTGTATGACTCCATTAAATTAAAGTAAAAACACTTCTCATCAAAAACTTTTTCATATCTAAAATTCAAAATCGAGATCTTTAATTTAAAAAAACAACCCTGTACATATCTTTTTATTTTATTTTTTCTTGGCAAATGGCAACTAATGGGGAAGGTCAGTCTCTCCGGGCCCTATCTTTTTTATTTCTAGAAGGAGAAAATAACAAAAACAATTGAATAGCTGATAGCATTAATGAAACAAATCATTACAATTTGAAAAATAAAAATAAAATAATACATACTACATGGCTATGGAAAAAGCAATCAACACTAGCAATAAATATCTGGAAAAAAACTTTTCTCTTAATTTTCCCCATAATTTATGATGTAATTCAAACACTTTTTAGCTCTCTCCCAGAACACAACAGGAGATAAACAAAAATAAATACTACTACTATCTTTTAAGTCATTTCAAGTGCAACTTCACTAGAATCATTGCTTTGTTCCTCTGTTTCTAATATTGATTTAGCACTTGCTCTGCAGATTGGACAAACAGCTGTTTTCTGTAACCAATAATCAATGCATTGAACATGAAAACTGTGATTGCACTTTGGTAGTAGTCTGCACTTTTCACCGACTTTGAAATTCTCTAAACACACAGCACAATCCACAGGGCTCGTAGATTCCATTTTGTAATCAAAACAGGGTAATTTCTTTATATCCTCTTGTGACATACTTGTATGTCTGTTCACATTTATCTGGTTAAACATCGTACCGTTGATTCCATTTCTACTAGTGAAAGCTCTCCCAACTATACAAACATGAATGAACACCAAAACAGCTATACCCACTAACAGCAACATAACAGAGACCACAATTTCCATTACCATACTCTTTTTAGCAAAGACCTAGTCTAGAATGAACAATTCAATTAAATTGATGTGATCAATCACACGTAGTAGCTCGGTTGAAATAAGTATGAAAGAAACATGATTTTGAATTTTTCGATAAGAATTAGAAGGAGAAATAGAGAAGAAAAGCATGAGGTAATTAGAGTCTGAGTTTATTGGAAGTATACACACTTACACTACTCATGATCTTTGGGATTTTAAAAGTTTTTCCTTTTCTGTTTTTGTTTTATGTGGTGGTGAAAAAGCTCTCACAGAGTAAAGTAATTATGATTTTTCAATGCGAATCTAAATTTAATTAAAAAAAAAAAAGGAAAATAAGAATTTGAAGGTAAATTAATTTGTAGTACGCCTGGCGTACTTTGGTGTTTTTGTTTAGTACTTCTATTAAGGTATATATAAGAAATGTGAATCGTAAATAGGGCTCATTTATAGCTTTTTTGTCGAGGTCTATTATTAAAGTAAAATTTATCTATATTTCAGATTTTTAAAATCTAATCAGATGAAATTATTAAATATATTATTATTGATCGAGAGTGATATGTTGTGATGATAGTATGGTGCACCAATAATGGTTATATTAAGGAAGGCTATTATTTTCTACCATTACATTAAGTTACAGGAAAAGTCAAAATTCAAAATTATTTATAGTATATATTAAGTGAATTTCTTATTCCTCGAACAAAGAAGTTTCGATTAAATTTGAATTATGCACTACATTTGAGATGATTATTCCAACAAAACTTTTTATATATTGAAGACTCAAACTCGAAATCCCTGATTATGGGAACATTTGAATATATATATCTTTAGATGCACTCCTGTGCCGAGGGATTAAGGAAGTGGAAGGGAGTAGTGGGACAATGAGAATTAAAGTCGTACCCATTATGTGTGTGAGACCTCCACACATATATATCATTTAAGTTAAAAGTTGAAAAAGAAGAAGAATAAACGCCGTTCATCAATTTTTGTTAGATAATATATTTTCTTTGATTTTTTTTTAATTAAACCTCTTCGAGTGAAACCCATAATTTCAGTTGATAATATTCACCCAACATATATTTCAAAGTTTGATTAAAATTATGGACAAATTTGTTAATTCAAATATTAATTTGCAACTAATGTATCAACATTTGCATATATTGTTTCTCCAAACGCCTAGTTCATGTTGGTACTCGTAAGTCGCACTGTAGAGGTGTCAATTGAGTTGAATTTGAGCGGATCAAAATAAAATAAGTTATTAAATGAGTTAATAGTTGATCCGTTAAAAATTACTAAGACTGAAATTACCTATATTGTGGGTCATAATCCACCCTATCTAGTTTTTATTAAGTTTTTGCTTTAATTGTTCTTTTATAAGTACCTAATAAAACTAGGGAAAAGGGTCAAAAATGCCCTTGTACTATATGAAATGATAAAAAATGCCCTTTGTTTATACTTTGGTCCATTTATGCCCTTATTGTTAATGAAATGGGCCAAAAATGCCCTAAAATTTAACGGAGGCAACGGAAAATACTTAAACCATTTAATTTGTCTTAATTTGTTTACCCTCTTCTCTTTATCCGATGAACCCAATTCCATTTCATTCACAAAATTTATTTATTTTTCCTCCTTCAAAACCCTAGTCCCTCTTCTAAATTTCTTAAATTAAGACTAATTGATTTGAAACAACAGTATTACTAGTAGAAATAATCAAACCAAACAAATATTTCACATTTACATTTGAAGATCACCCAAAAGTTGAACACACAAAGTACATATCGTCAGTAGTAGTAGTTTTTTCAACGTAATCTGTTGCATCAGAATTTCCTATGACGGAGATTATCAACAGTAGTAGTCCCTTGTAAATTATTAGTAGCAGTCAATTCGGAGGCATTCTGATTGGAAACAAGGGAAAACAAAGAAGTTGCTCTGTTATTGAAGCTTCTCGGCTGAGGCAGATCCAGGAAATCAATGGTGTACCGGAGGCCGAAACTCTGATCGAATTCTATGGTGAGAATAGCCCTCGATGGAGTCAGCTCGGATGAGCATGTGATAGCTCCGGTTAGAGGTGTCGGAGAGGCAACACAAATTGTTGTGGTGAGGTTTTTGTTTTCTTTATTGCGTGGAGGAGAAATGAGATTAAGCCTTCCATGATAAGTTCCTTGTTGGTGATGGATAATCTTTTTGAGTTTTGGATGTTTAGCTATTTAAGTTTTGATGTTAGAAATGGAGTTGGGTTCAGATAAAGAGAAGAGGATAGACATATTAAGATTAACTAAATTGTTTAAGTATTTGTTGTTGCCTCCGTTACACCTGAGGGCATTTTTGGCCCATTTCACTAATAATAAGGGCAAAAATAGACCAAAGTATAAACAAAGGGCATATTTGATCATTTCATATAGTATAAGGGCATTTTTGACCCTTTTCCCATAAAACTATTTATTTTTATTCTGGCTATATATATAATATCAAATAAGAAAATATCTTTGGAAAATATTTAGACCCCAGGTTGATTTGGGCTACATTGAAATCCAAATGGTTTTGGCTGAAATCTGCTAAGTTATAATAAATGGATGGGTTATGAATCATACTTAAGCAAATTACATATAATTTTTATAAGTTAATTTTATCATACGAGTAGTTAGATAAAATAAGATTGACATGGAGATCGGAGGCTATCGTCTTTATGTAAAAATTGAGCATATAGTAATACTTTTTTTTGTGTGTGTGTAAGAAATGAGTATTATTGACTTGAGATGTGTCATCTTTGAATTATCCAAAACCAAAATTTCTCCCAAACTATAGTTTCAATCACTTGTTACGTATTAAACCAATATATCCTAGCGGAAAAAGTTGAAGGTTCAACATCACTAGTAACACATTTCTTCAACACTTTCTCTAATTCATACCTATAATTAAACAATAATTTATGAGTTTTGTTAATTAGATAATCATACTTTTTGATAACCTGATAGATACAGCCGTTTAATTAATGAATAATATATGGCAACTTAACAAAGATGGAAGAAGATTCTACACAACTGCAACATATAATTAGTCCAAATAATCATGCTATTTTAACATTTTAGTCAAAACAAGAAAATATTCGTTTCAATGACAATACTATATTATTTTTTTCAGACGATATTTTCGTTTCACTATATTATAAGTCACTATTTTGATATCGTCATATTTTTTTAAAAAATCTGCAATATATACTCGATTTCTGATTATTTTTAACTTTAGAAACAAATCATTAGAGTACTGACTTTTAGTGCTTGTTATAACATTCAAAATTAGATCGTGATCTAAAAAAAATCATAGATGGTAAGAAATATCTAAAAAAAATCATTTACTAAACAACTGTTCCACGAGATAATTAGTGAAAATATCCGTAAGAATTAGGTTTGTGCCTTGACATTTGTATCCAAATCTATCAAATGGAGTAACATTCTTTAAAAGAAACAAATAAAAGTTGGCAGGGAAATTGTAATATATAAAAAAGGGAAGTTCACGAGGATCCATCATGTAGCTGGCGTAAAGAAAGTTAATTTAACTCAACAAGCATTTTTTCAACTGAATAAATATAATGTTTGAATGCACTATATGTATATAATACACAATTTATCTTGTAGTGTGTATATTCGAATTACATAAGTAATAGTACTACTCTATTAGTGATGATTTTATTTGCTTGATAGGATAGTCCTTAATTATTATAGATTAAAAAGAGAAAAAAAATATCATGATATAAGAAAAAAAAAAAAGTGGTTGGTTGCAATTTAGAGGAAAATTAGATATTTAAAAGGTTCAAACAATTATAATAAAGGAGGAAGAATATTTATTGCTTGAAGTTGGAGAAGATGTTTAGTTTTTAAAAATAAAATTGGAAGAGGAAAATATTTCCCATTCATTGTTAAAGAGATCCTAGATTATTTTTTTTCTGTTTTAATTTCCATCCAGTACCCACATTGGAGACATTTGGGGGATGGGGTGGGGTAAAATGCCCTAGAAGGACTCAAATCGACGATCTCCGATTAAGAATGAGGAGTAATTAAAATTGTAATTAAATTCAAGTTTAATTTTGAATTAGATATGTTATAATCATTATATTTGATACAACATAGCTTTTGTAAAATTTGAGAACAAAAATTAAAGTATTAAGATGACTTTTTCTTTAACCAAACCCTCTTTTTCCTAGATTATGATCTTTCGATAATGGAAAAATAAGAGAAAGGAAAAAAATAATTAAATCTAGTTATACAATTTATGTCACTGCTCACTGCTCACTACCAGTAGTGAGTGTAGTGACCATAAATTACGGCTAGTGAGATCAATTAGTTGATAAATATTTGGATAAATGTATGGTCACTCTTTACTAGCATTACCACAAAATCCTCAAACAAAGAAAAGTCACATGGTGGTTGTTAAATTTGTAGATAAAGTTCCATGTATATAGCAACAAAATAAGCTATTTTTACTTTAACTCTTACTACTTTTTCTCACTAGTAACCAACTGAGCAACATTTACTCATCTATTTGTCGTATATAAATACTTCCAGAATTCCATATCTTTCCTTAAATAATTCAAGATATAAGGGTTTTAACAACCTTCGATCACTGAGGTTTCAAATCCATATATACAAATTAAATATGATCTTGTAGCCTTGAAATTCACCAATTTACTCTTTTGCTTAATTAGTTTTTAAGTTACATATTAATCTCCTCTTCCGCCCTTAATCAGATATCTAGCCAAAATGAATACAGATACAATACGGACGATCGTTGGAATTATCGGTTAGTGCCTTATGATACTATTCATTAATTCTTTATATTAACCATCTTTAAAAAAAAATTAACATTCAATAATTCTTCATGCAGGAAATGTTATATCGTTTTGCCTCTTTTTATCTCCCATGTAAGTCCCCTTGGCATAATGTGAACTATTATGATTAGTTATTTATTAATTTAGTTAAATTAATCGAGGTGCGTGCATGCATACAGGCCAACGTTCATAAAAATATGGAAAGCAAAGACGGTGATGCAATTCAAATCAGATCCTTATGTTGTAACTGCATTGAATTGTGCAGTTTGGGTGTTTTATGGAATGCCATTTGTTCATCCTGACAGTCTTCTTGTTGTTACTATTAATGGCATTGGTCTCTTTATTGAATTCTTATATATAATCGTCTTCTTTATCTATTCCGACGGACCAAAGCGTGTACGTACATACTCAACTCATTTACGATGTTGCTCCAACTCTTCAAAAATGATGCCAAACTCGACACGTATCCATAGATATTTTTGAAGAGCTCGAGCAACATAACTCATCAATGTTACTCATATTATTGCGTTGTAATTTAAACTAACATGATTTTTTTTTTTATACGTATAACAGAAGAAGATTTCTATTTTTTTGGGAGTTGAAATAATCCTTTTTGGGATCCTCGTTTTCGTTACGCTTACTTTCCTTCATGGAACCAAGAACAGATCAATGCTCGTCGGTATATTGGCTGTCATTATGAATGTTGCTATGTACGCTTCGCCCCTCACCGTCATGGTATTAATCTCTCCTTCTAAGATTTACGTTACGTTATTATAGAATTTATGTTATATACACTGACAATATAAATCATATATAGCGTCGAGTGATCAACACCAAGAGTGTGAAATTCATGCCATTTTACCTCTCACTTGCAAACTTTTGCAATGGAGGTATTTGGTTCGCCTATGCATTCCTCAAATTTGATCCTTACATCCTGGTAATTAATTATATTCACTCGTATTATTTATTCCTAGACTCTGCTTGTGAGATTACATTCTGAATTAATCTGTATTTTTTTTTACTTCAAACTAATGATAGATACCCAATGGTCTGGGAACGTTATCTGGAGCAATTCAGCTCATCCTTTATGCAAAATATTACAAAACCACCAACTGGGACGATGAAGGAAAGCCAAATGAAATTGAACTTCAAAGAAACGCGGACACAGTCTAAAGCCACTGATAGAGGAAGCTCGAAGAGATTCCCTTCATTCATTACTAAGCCAAGGTTCCAATCTCCAAGTCATCCCGGCGCTTTTTCGATTCTTCATTAAAATAGGGTCACTGTGTGGCTATGTTGGAGATTGATTATTTTCCCACTGACCTCTAAAATGGAAAGAAAAAATAAATGTAATTCTGAATTATTTGAATTTAGAATTTGAGGTGGATGCACTGATTGGACCAGCTTGACTTAACATGTTATGACAGGTCACATTGTAATTTTTTTTATAAGTTGCTGTTTAAGCTATTTAATTTATTGTGTACATATTTGATATTGGCTTCTTATTTTGTTGCTACACACAGAAAGTGTAACTAGATTAAAACAAAAATCAGTAGTCAAATAGAAAAGGAAAAAAGAAGAAGATTGGGAGTATGTATAATATAAGAAAAAAAGAAAACAGAAATGTGTAAGCTTTACATCAAACCAAGAGAAAAATGCATGCAGCATAGCTTCTCAATAGAACTGTTCAAATATTGTGGCTCTGCAAGTTCACTTCCTTTGTCAAATATTTGGAAATTGAGATGAAATTTACCTACTTTTGTATGTCTGCTTCAGCTATAAGCTGCTTCAAGGTCCCCTATGCCTTCGGAAACAGAAACAACCCTGTTGTTGATCAACGGGAATCATTCCTCCGCCTTTTGATGTATCAATAGCCTCTATCATGGATACTACCTCGTCCATCTCAGGCCGTTTGTCAGGGTTAGCGTCCCAGCATCTCTTCATTACATTAGCAAGGGAACTTGGGCAACACCTTGGTATATCTGGCCTTAGATTCTGTGTAGCACAACAGAAACCACAGTTAAATAAGGCGACAAAAAGTGTATAAGAAATACAAAACCAAGAACTATATATTCTTCTCTGATCTATCTGTCTGCTTAATATGTCATTACTTATGTCCAAGAAATGCTAGGATGTTGGAGAGTTTACCTGGCGAACCACAGCTGAAGTAACTTCTGAGAAGCTAAGGTCAGGATATGGCATGTCACAACAATATATCTCCCACACGCATATGCCAAAACTGTACACATCACATTTTCTATTGTATGGATTGCCATTGAGAACCTGTAATTTTAGCATTCAACTATTCAGTAACAGTGAATGTTATATACAACTACTCTTCCTTTTCAATGTTTTCATTATATAACATTATCTTGCCCTGCCTTTTGATTTTTGAAACACATTCACCAATGGGGGGGGGGGGGGGTTATTTCTCCTACATTGTGTTCCTTAGTATTTATAGTTATACAGATCAAAAGGAAAAATGGATCTCGGCGAAAAAGAGGGAACATTTTGCAAGTAAGAGGAGTAGAAAAAAGATTTATGTGTGCTGAATCTGGTTAATCCATAAAAAAAAAAAAAAACAGAAAATTACTAGACAGGTAACTGAATGAATGAAGGATAGTGTGGAAAGGTGAATCGTACTCCATTTCCAAAATTACCTCGGGAGCCATATATCCAAGGGTTCCGGTCTCCCCAGTCATGTCATTTGGATTAGAAGCCTCAACGCGAGCAACCCCAAAATCAGCAATTTTTACTGTACGTGTCTTATCCAATAGCATATTCTCTGTCTTGACATCTCTATGCACAATCTTTTGAGAGTGAAGGTAACTCAACCTACAAAGTTTATATGTTTTGACCTTTACTCAGATAAATGGTTTATATTTAAGGGGTGTTCAAAATACATGAGAAAGTCAAAGTTCCGATTACCCTCTGGCCATATCAAGTGCCATCTGCACAACAACTTTGAATGCTAGCTTTCTTCTTCTGTTCTTTATGAGGTAAGATTTTAATGCACCACCTGGAAGGTATTCCACAACAACGCAGCATATATTACTAGGCATGCCAATATGACCATTTTCTGTTTGTATATTGAGCCCAGAAGAGCCCATAGTTGCCCCAATGAACTGCATTAAATTGGAGAGATATATTAGATGTTTTATGTGAAATAAACAGCTTATTGGAAAGATATGGGTACATCTATGATCTAACCAAACTCCAATCGTATGCTAAGATACGAGATAGGACTTTGGACATATGAAGTTGCCACAATCCAATGGTCTTTATGTAATGCATGAAGTACGGCACTACAGATTAAGCATCCAGCCAGCAGAGACATAGTAAATCATTATAACAGCAGACTGTAAAATTAATTGTAATTTGAAACTGCAATTATTTGTACAGCCAACAAAAGATACAGGCATGCTCCGCATCACTGTCAACTTTCCTTCAAGAATCATTCTTTCATCTTCACCATTAAGGTTTCTTGTAATCAATGAATGAAATTTTCTATTTCATTTCCTTGAACCAAAAATAACACATAAGATGTCTTTTTTCCTCACAAAGATGTTTTGAGAATCAAGATATTTCTGTGCTGCATATGAAAAGATAGCTCGAATACATCAAATATCAGAGACCAGAACCTGACTATCAAACTACGTCTTGTTGGGATTTCAACAAAATATAAAAGGACATTATTGCAACTTCTCGACAGCCTATCATCCTATTGGAATTTAAGGTTCATTCATTCAAGTTGACCTAACATATAATATTATTTCTCTTTTCTCACTTTGAAAAGTTAGGTAGTGGTGCCTTCTGTACTCTACTGTTAACAACCTTGTCGATTTGATATTCTAATTCCCTCCATCAATCTTGCTGTTCAAAAGTTTGCAAAAATTTCCCAAGATCAGCATTCTCTCCATCTTCATTATAGAAAAGTCATCTCAACATTATCAGCTCAAAGAATTATGTTGCTATTTACACGGCTTATAGTATTAGTTGAGTTGTTTCCTTTGTTCTACTCTTGTATGGGAGGTATCACACCGTGGATTGCTTTACCAAGTATAAGTAGCTACTAATATCTATAATGGGAACTGCTTGAATTGTGCTCCAGAACAACAATTTAAACAGATATCTAGATGCTTTAACAACATCATTTTGCAGAACTGAATTAAAAAGAAAGCCTTATGCAAAGCTTCAACAACTTGACAGAGTAGTGCAACACTCAAATTTCTGACACAAAGATAAGAATATCTACTAATTAGGTATTTTCAAAATACTTCCACATGTTGAGTAAGCTGTGATTTAAAATAACTAATCGCCATCAAACTAGACGTTGAAGAACTGCTCTACCAACACTATGTCCATACTTTGTTAGCAAGGTAGTGAAAAGAGAATAAGCTGACTAAAAGGTAGCATATGATGTACATTATTAGTAGATGAACCACAAAATCTTTAACCCCTTTGATTTGTTAGGAGCAAGCATTATCATTTAAGAAGTCTTAAATCTTTCCCACATAAAAAGGTTAGAGTTCGAGTGTCACCTTAGTAACATTAGGATGGTCAAGTTTATGCCACACTGAAACTTCTTGCGTAAAAGCTGCCCGTAGTGATGCTATTTCAGCATCTGTTCTGTGGCCCTCTTCCCCCCAGTCCAGTAGTTTCACTGAGTATCACAGAGGAATACAAAATGTGCACGTTAATAAGACCATTATTTCGTGGTAGTTATATTAACTCATTAAAAAAAATGTTAAAAAGTTGAACAAGCAAATTTCATTAATCTCCTAGCAGTGACAATGACAACCATTTTTAACACCAAAAGGCAATTATTTTTTTTTAAAAAAAACATAAAAAAATATGTATTATGAGAGCAAGAAATGAGATCCAGAGTTGTAGGATCAGTTTGTCAGGCATTAATGTTTTGTATTACTTTATTATTACTTGACTAACAGATTGAATCACATGAAAGTTCAGAAATACAGCAACATTGCAAGACCAGCTAAAGTTAATGCAGTCATCTGCAACTTGCATAATTCAACCCAAACCCGTGCCGTTATTCACGGATTCCATAAGAATACACTCAGATTATAAGCCATCAAATCACTACACAATATTCATTCTGTTACTCCCAACACACTCCAACCGAAAGAAGAAAACTAATAAATACAACTCACTTGTTTCAATTTGTTTGTTTTAATTTCCTTTTTAGTTCATTTAAAATGAAACATCTCTTTTCTTTTCTGGCAACTCTCTAAAAACTATTCACACGAAATGTTTAAAAATCACAAGATTAAAAGATATTTTGATACTATCTTTAGTTTAATACCACAAAATTCAAAAGTCAAAACCAGACAAACAAATTATAATAGAGAGAAATAATTTAGAGCAACCATAGCAAACACTGAATAAAGAATATTAAAACTGAACCATGAATAGGCCCACAAAACTTTGATGTACCTGAGCACAAATTTTCCATTATTTACTGATAGAATTTATGACCCTTTTTTACCATTATATTCTGTTTAAGTTACTAGTACCTATTCTTCAAGATGGTATGATCCATGCACTAGAATTAAATAATTGATAGGATAAAAGAAAAATAAAAAATAACTTCTCAACAGAACATAAAAGGAAAATGGACCAACAGTCCCAAAAATGCTCTTCCCTAACAAACTCCCTAGCCCTCCACAAAAGTTAAAATAGTAATCTTTGCACGTGATATTGTTGAAA
Source organism: Solanum piurae (assembly GCA_029582685.1). Classification (NCBI taxonomy): domain Eukaryota; kingdom Viridiplantae; phylum Streptophyta; class Magnoliopsida; order Solanales; family Solanaceae; genus Solanum; species Solanum piurae. The sequence goes on along the minus strand of JAJOOO010023063.1, from coordinate 5,277 downwards.
TTTTGAGAGTCTGGATTTATTGTTTAGAACAAATATTCACTTGTAGCATATCATATTTCAATAGATTAACGTAATTTTTCTACCATGAGCACATTTTCATAAGGATGGTATTTGTCCAAAATCAAACTTTGTTGTTCAACCTCTTGAACTTCATAAGTTTTTTTATTCGTCTTTCAAGTATTTTAAGTTGTTCATTATTATGATTTACAGTTTTTTTTCTTGGATGAAGTTATCAAACAAAAAATTAAAGTTCTTGTTCCAATTCGCCATCAATGTTTAAAAGTTCTGAATCTCGATAGACACGTAAATTAGGACATAGAGGGTAGATAAGAAATTCTTTTGAAAAATAATAATAATAGTGAAACTGTATCACACAGGAATCATTGAACAGAAAATTTTCCTATAATTAATTAAGAAATAAAAATCAGGGAGGTGACTGACCGGCGACATCTAGACCGTCGTAAACGCCACGGTGGACGGTACCAAAGGTACCACGAGCAATGACGCTTTTGATGATAAGTTTTGACGGATCAATTTCCCAATCGTGTCTTTGCCTGGGTTTGACGGAAGAAGATAGAGATAAGGAAGCGGCCGTAGCGGTAGAGTAATTAATGCAGGAATCATCCAACGGTTTCTTCTTGTTGTTTGTCTTCTCCATAGTCAATGCTCTGTTAAGATGCCTTTCGAGTTGCTCATCTAAACTCTTCAAATCAATCTGATCAGCTCTCACAAATCCATCACTTCCCTTCTCCATTTCGTTTTCTACGTACTCCCCGATTTCTCTTCTGTTCTGTAGATTCTGGGACTGTATATGGATTGGGCGTTTGATATTTATTGCTTATAGGGAGAAATTAATTAAGCGAAAAAAGGAAAGGAGATTTGTTTCAGAGTAAAAATGGAAGAAGAGAGGAGTAATATGAGCATCGGCATGTGGGCACATGGAATTGCCTGAAGACAAGGTGTATTACTGACCCACTACTCTCTCTTTTTCTCATTTATTTCTTCGCCTTTCTTTCCATCTACTCTCCTCTGTTTTTTCCTTATAAATTTATGAAAGACTTCCATTTTTATAAAAAGGAAAATTTCATAAATTTATGAACGACTTCCATTTATTTTTTTAAAAAGAAAATTAATAGCCAGATTTTGCTATATTTCAAAACATAATAGTACGTTAATTTCTAAATGCATCAAGACATGTAACCGTACACATACAATATTTTATCCTAATTGAAAAATCATAAAGATAAAATTTCTAATTCTAAATATATATGTGGTCAATTGTATACATATGCAGAAGTTAAATATATACGGTTATGTGTATGTATTTGTGAAAAATAAAAATTAGTTTTTAGATATACTGATGCACATATAGGCGTATATATACAATAAAATTATATAATCTAACTAGTTTTTCTATTAATAAAAAAACGATTCAAACTACTATATAGTAGTTTCTTTATTATGTGCAAATTAATTTGGACATATTAAATACCTTTAATTTAAGATCAAAATTCAAAAATAAATAAAGTAATAATTTACATTCTTAAAATTTATGTCCATATAAACCTTATATAAAATTGAAAGAGAGGAAAAACTTGAATCAAAGTAGCCTACCCAACTATTTTGGACCGTTCACGTAATAATACAAATTAAGTATTTAATTTTGAAGAAAAAAGCAGTTATTTGAATCGTTAATTTGAGTTGCAATCATCTTAATCCCTGAATAAATACTCCATAATAAAACCTGTCAGTTTTTAACTGGTTGTACAAGTAAACGCAATATAAAAACAAAAAATTGACGACACATGAGAAAGATATTACAAAATAAATATTGTTATTTGAAGCGGAAAAGTTGTAAATTATCATTTGAAATACAAAAAAAATAAAAATATGTTGCAACGTGTCTAAGTTGTTCACTACTCCCTAGTCCCTTATTTATGATTTTTATTTACACGCCTCTAAGAGATATTAATTAGAATAAATATTTAAATTGTTTTATTCTTTTTTATGTATTAGGATATAATTTTTTATTAAATATTAATATATTTATGTGTTACATAATTGATGTATTTGTAATCTTCAAAATAATCACTAATAAAAAATAATATCATTTTAAACTTTTAATATGATAAATACCTTTAATAAAAATGACACGTATTATTTTGAGACGGAAAGAGATTTTTATTTATTAGAAGGTTACTGTCAAAAGTCAGAGTTGACTTCACATGTCTTTTTCTTAATTGAAAAGGAAAAGTAAATTTATTTGTATTTTGACTGGCAATCCTTTATCTTTGTGATTAATTAAACTCGGCAAAAAGGCTATCCTTAGAGTGATTAAATCACATCATGATGGATGGGGAGATATCACTAGTTAATTAATTACAATAATTATGCTAATGGATAGACATCGACTATGAGTAATAAACAAGTGGTTTGTGATATAATTATATAATTTTGCATGAGAATAAAGTTGCTAAATCACTTGTTCCAAAAATAAAATAAAATAGAGAAACACCTCATGATAGGATAGTCCAATTACTCAAATCAGCCAAAGTAAAAAAATAAACATTGGATTTAGATTGGTCAAAATAAGTTATCCTGCTTCAATAAGTGTGATATAGGAGGGGTAAATATGTATTTTTGGTTGAATTTGGATTCGGTTGATTTGGAAAAGTGTAAAAAATATTCTTAGATTATTCGAAAAGATTTATATTTTGGAGCAACTTTCACATATAGCAAACATAAAAATTATATTTATATGTTATAGCTATAGTTTGCATAATTGCGCTCCATAGCAAATTTTATGTTTGCTATGGAGCTTTTGATTTGTATAATTCGCTAGATACATCCAATTTTATACAAATTGTTCAGTTTTATATAAATTCATTTATACATTGTAATTTGTATAATAAGATCTGTATTTGTATAATTATAAGTGTATAGGATGAAATATATGTATTTGTATTTGTATATACACTTTTCTCTCGCTTTATAAAACACAAACACATTTTATACATTTGTTTATCGAATGAGTAATTGTATACCGAATCAGATGGCAAAAAATGAAATGTTTGCTGTGAATTACAAATAAAATAAACTATGATTATAACATTTAATTTGAATTAATAGTTTGTTATATCATACAATTTTCCCTCAAATATATCCTTTATTTACATATTGGGCTAAAAATATCCTTTGTTCCACCTTTTTGATCTATTTCTACCCTCTTAAAACTAATAGTCTTTTTAAAAAATAAATAAATTATTATTATTATTTATAACGTATCATTTTCTTATCAAATAAATTAAACCCCAACACATATAATTTTCTTCTACCCATCCATTTCAGTGCCTCACTGGATAAGGGTGAAGCACGTCCACCAGTGCACCACAACCCATATTGGTGAAATTTAATTACTAGTGAAATAGTCATATGCTGACCAGACACCACGGTTATACAAGAAGTTTCAACATCCCACTTCTTTTTGGCCCTCCTTTCTTTATTTTTTCTTTCAAGTCTCAAAGCTGAAAATTCTAAGTCAACAAGCGTGTAGATGGAAATATATGTCGTAGAGAAAGATATAAGAACAGAAAATATGCATAAAATGACAAGATATTATAGAGAAGGTATGTTGTAGGAGTATCAAGTTATTTTTGAATATCTCTGCTTCTTTCTTTGGATTAGTTTTGAATATCTTGTAGGAGTTGAGAATGGTAGCTTTAGATTATTTGTCAGTTTTCTTGATTTTCTATCATTCAGTTGAAGCTCAGAATCAAACAAAAAATAGGTAATAACTGCCTCAATGAATTTATGTGTGCGAATCTTGGAAATGTGAGTTCGTTTTCTATATCTTCACAGTCTGCTTGTGGATTGTGATGTTATTCCCGATCCAAATACGAACGAAAATAACCTAATTATACAATTATTGACATCAATATTCACTCGATTCAAATACAGTTGAAAACAATTAACCGACAAAACCTCCAATTATCAATGTATTCATAATCAATCGATAATAATTATACAAATCAAATTGATACTTGCTAGTTTATACAAATAAGGACGAAGATAATACAATTATAGATATCTCTTCTTATTCTTCGCTCGTTCAATTCAAATACCATTGAAAACAACTCTTCCACCAAAACATCAATTATCAATGGATTTATTATGAAAATTTAAAAAGTTGAAGTGAAGAGAAATCAAACCATACAACCAATAAATCTTTAATCCAACATGAACAACATTGACGATCAAAACCAAATCCCAAAGAAACCTTCCGATAAGGAGAAGAAACAATTAATCATCAATAGATGAGCTAGCGTTAATTAAGCAAAGATTTCAAAACGGCACTACTCCTAGCTACAGAAAAAATCAGTGACCTGGAGATGGAAGATTGCTATGATAATCATGATTTTCTACTCCAAAATATTAATAATCAGAACATCGACAATTATATATATGGGCAAAATTGAACTATATACAAAAAAAATTCAACTACATAATCCATCTAAGGAACTATATAAATATTTTGATGTGTATTATATATCTTGTAGAACGGCCGAATTCTGCAACCAATCGTCAGGAATATCAACAGGAATGTCGTCAAATGCTCTATACATCTCTTCCTGAAATTCATCGCTTCTAATATCATCAACTCCGTGACCTTCTTGTACTTCCAACGTTGTCTCTCTCTTCTCCATTGTAGTAGCTTCATAAGTACTGTTTGGAACATCAAATTCGGTAGTTGTAGCCTCAACTGCATCTTGTTCATCACAAACCCTAACTTGATCTTCCCTTGTGGAGTAGTCGTTATTATGATTAGGTTCAAGCAACATAGGATCAATAATTCCCACAACATCTCCATCTTGTGCCTCCATAACATGATCCACGTTCTTCTCTTTACCCATCTTCTTCTTTAGTCGACACACTACAAAATCTTCTTTAAGAATATGATTGTTTTCCTTAAAGAAACTATCCGCGACATGATATTCTACCATCAACCAGGTGTTATTTTGGCCACACTCACTTGTTTTAAACTTCAAGTTTCTCTTAAACCCTACCACAGGCGCCGTACAATTCCTCCTTATAAGATGTTCCCCGGTTTGCCCTTGCCACGTCCCTTTAGCACAAATTCGAGAAAACCTTTTATACTCATTCTTTTGCTTCTTCAAAGGAGTAATAAAGTAACGAAACTTCTCTTCAAAATAAGCTCCAAATATCTCCCATGGTGGTTGATCTCCATAAATATCCGCAAACTGGATAGGACATTGTTGA
>JAJOOO010023061.1:0-20655 GCA_029582685.1 Solanum piurae | reverse complement strand
ACATCCAATGTAACACAATTGACCATCAATTCCTCATAATTCAATATAGAACAATACATAAATCAATAGCCCATAACAATCTACACATTAATATCACATTATTAGCTCATAATCAATAGACCCACTTTAGACCCAAAATTAGGGTTTGAAGATATGCAAGGGTTCATGGAATTTTTGACCTTAAAACCATCAATAGTAACATAAATCATCATTTGAAATACTTTCATGCAATAACCCAAGCTTAGAATTGAAATTGGGGTTTTTAGTGTTTTTGAAAAATATTGAAATCACTTTGATTTGGCTCTTTGATTGAAAGGAGAATCAAAGATAAAATCCCCATACCTTTATGATTAATTTCCTTAGAGTTTGAAGGAGAAATCAGTAGGAACCCATCCCCTAGCTTGAAGCATCAATAGCTTCCATGGAGTTCTAGAGAGAGAATTTATTTGAGAGAAAAGGTTCACTTTGAAGAATGGGGTCTTATCTAGGTCTTGGGGTTTTAACAACTTAAAATACCCTAAAATAGGTAGAATAACTGATTATAATAATTCCCCAAAGTACCCAAACTACCCCTCACTTAGTTGGACCCTTTTTAACAAGTCAAACTTGAATTCTATTTTTGCAGATTTCGTCGGGAAACAAGTCCGCGACGCGGAGGTGTTTCCGCAAGTTTTCATAAATTAAATTCCGAGACAGTAGAGTCTGCTATGTCTCCGCGTCGCGGAGACACTTTTTGTCCATAGGTGGAGAAGGTCCGCGACGCAGAGCTACTCCCTCTATGCATAACTTGCAAGCTGCCTTGGCAGCTTGCTTGGCCAAGGTTGGGGTCCTCCTCATGGACCCTTAGGGTGGTCCCGGGGTGTCGTATTCGAACGTTTTGACCCTAAAAACATTTATTAAGACACTAGGGTCACCTTCACTGATTTTAGACTCCAAACAACACATAAAAACATGCAAGACTCACTAGAACACACTAGCACGCAAACGACTAATTTCCGAACGTCTTGAACGTCTCTTTGACGTTTGACTTCCACTCAACTAAACTGACCTATGAACTCATTTTCAAACATTTATACAATTTTATCCACTACTAACATGCATGTGAAGCTCGAATTATCCTATTTCATTTTGAGGGGTGTTACAATATATAACATTCCACCGACCTAGGGCCCCACCTCACCTGCCTGCTTGTGCAGTCCCACGAAAACACAAATATCTCTCTATTCTGAAGTCGTATGAACGAACGGTTTGATGCGTTGGAAACTAGACTCGTAGACCTTCGATTCGATAGGTCGTGGGGATCATAACTCTTAATATATTGGGAGAAAACGTCCGAGACATTTGACCCAAATTTCAGACAAATCTTTAAAAAGAAATTTACGGTAACTTTCGCCAACTTTTATTTTTTCCACTTACCTAACTTCAAAAATTGAGATACAACCCTTGAACACTTAAAATATAACATACCACATCATTCTTAATTTATTACTCACCCTCGTTGTTTTTCCACGAATGTACGAATTAATTTAGACGTTTAGAAAAGCCGGGGTGTTACAGTACCATTGAGTCATAACATACTAATATCTAGCTATTTACTAATAGTTGCAATTACCCATATGTCTATATTAGCCTATAATCGATCACATTCCAAGAATCCGTCTCATTATTGTTAATTCTTGTTGTTTGTGACTGCTGTTTATAGTTGGTAATCAAAACCAAAATCCCCATTTGACATTTGTGTAACCCTTTGATATGAATGATGTCTATATTCAATAATTTTTATTCCTATGACTGATTTGACCGCATTTATACTTCCCAATTGAATCTGAAACACGTACCGCTCCATGTGAGATTTGACCCTAACTCATTTCATTGGGTTTTATACTGATTTACCATCGTTCAACACCTAGAATTGGATGAGGTGTGCTTGAAACGTTAAATCAATGCATTAGTACAATAATGTATGAAATATGATGGCTAGCGTAAATCATCAACATAAGCATATAAGAGGCATTAGTCAACATAAGACATATGCTATAAGCATAAGAGATAACAACATAATCATAAGCATAATCTCCAACATAGACATAATGTAAGCATTAGTCATCATACGGCATAGTCCATATACATACTCAATACTTAGACCTTCATATCATATGAGAACCACTTCATAAGTAACCTCTAAGTATACTTGTACAATGCATGAATATGACCCCATAATCCCATCCATGCTAAGTATCCCCTTTGGCCACCATAATCATAGTTACCATATTGACCTCATCCTTAGCTTATTTCTTATAGACAAGGGAATCTATCACCTTTAGTTAATCATATCATGGAAGGCAACTATGGCAACACTCCATCAAAACATACATCATAAGCATAAGTCATAAGCATATTCATTACATAAATAATCATACATAAGAGGAACATATCATATCTACCTTCAAAGCATACTTGAGCAATGCATGAATAAGACCCCATAAATCCCACCCATCCTAAGTAAAACTTCTGGAGTAACCATAATTCATAATTCATATTTTTATTGTGATAGTGGGAATTAGCCTTAACCGACATAGACCATGTGAGCTTAACATGGAATCCGGTGACTCCCACACCGAAAAGGGTTGGTCTACTTGCCAAAGGTAGAACCATACTCTTAGCTTAGGTGGATCCATTAGCTAAGTAACCTACAGGGGGGACACAAATTATGGGATAAGGAGATTGCTACTAGAAACCTGGACTCAACTAAGGTAGAAGGTTTCCATCTCATGAGACACATACTTTGGGAACGTAGACTCAAATAGCGTAGAAGGAACCCATTTGGAAAACCGGACTCAACTAGTGTAAAATCTTTCCTTGGAAGCGAGACTCAACAAGGGTAGAAGATTCCATCTCATATACAATATCCACTCGGTGCTAGGCATAATTCCCATTGAGCTCATATTAAGTCTGGACTTAAGTTCACATTTATGGGAGAATGGCTTGACACTCAATCCAACATAATTCATACTATAGCTCATTTGATCATACGTGAGAATAACCTTCCACCGTCCATGTCTATATATAGATTCAATAGGTGAGAAAACCTTTCAACCTAAGAATCACTAAAATGTGAGGAAATCTTTCACATCATATCATATTTATGCATAAGTGTGTATATGAGAATGACCTTTCAACAACACAACAACTAGATCATGAGCATATTCACTTTACTCTCAAAGTGTTCTTAAAGCATAAATATAACCTTCATAAAACATGCATAATATCATATCTTACCCTTTCAGGGGTCAAAGCTCATATCAATCAACACATCTAGAATGACTACATTAGACATGGATAAAATCATAATTCAAGTAGTTCAATTACTACAAGCATAATCTCATACTTCACCTCCTTGAGGTTCAAAACTTCCTTTCAATCATCACACTTAGGGTTCAAGCACTAGACATGGAAATCATCCTAACTTTTGTGATTCTATCACTTCATGCATTCAAAGAGTCATGAGGTAGATTAGGTGGGTAAGGTCCTTCCACAACAACTCTACCTAATAGTGTACCATTATAATATAGACTTCACTCTCAAAGCCTAGCCATTCTTAATTCATCATATTAGCTTTACTCTCAAAGCCTAGTGATCAACATTCACAACTACAAGACCTACTACCAAAACTTTTACTCCTTACAATCATCATACCTATCTAGATCCCAAGACATTCTAGTCACAAGCTTCATTCTTAAGCAATTCTAGTCATAATTCACCATAAAGGCTCAATCTCAATCATTACTAGTCATGATCCATCATATATACTTTAATCTAATTCAGTTGATGTCTACAAACTTTCCTTTTAAGCAATTCATATTTACGTGTTCTAATCTCAAGTAATTTGTAAAGTAATTCATCAACCTTATAAGATCACATCTAAGCCTTTAATTTCGCCATGAATGAATAAGCCATAATACCTTGAATACAAAACCTAGCAAGCTTAAACTAATGGAGTCTTGACCTATCTTGACCCTCTTCTTCTTTTTCTTCTTCTTCTTCTTCTTGTTAGAGAGAGGATTTTTGAGAGGGAATTGGGTTTCTTTTGGGGATTTAGAATTAATGATATGGAATCACTTAATTAAGGATCTAAAGTCTTTATATAGGTGGTCTAAACTAATATAAAACGACACCACTTAATCCCTAATTAATTCCAGAAAGTTCCATAAACTTCCCACTTAACCGTTTGTAACCAACAATCTGCCTCACCCACGAGACCACTCCCACGGGCCGTGAGTGGACCCATGGGGTGTGCTGGTCTTCCGTGGGTGGTGGTCTGAGGCAGTGTTTTTGGGACCCTGACCCACAAAGCCATGCACATGGCGTGGACCCCCCTACGGGGCATGTGTCTCTTCGTTGGTGCACTGCCTTAGGCAGCCTTCTTGGGGTATTTTGCTAGGGTCCTCCTCAAGGACCCTTGGTTGGTCCTTGGGGAGTCGTAACTTGACATTCTAACCCGAAATCCTTCATTTTAAGTACGGGAAGCTAAATTCACAACTCTAACCATCACGTCAAGCTCTAGTTTAGCCTACTAGTTTCCGGGGTGCTATTATAACTCCCCCTTAGGAACATTCGTCCTCGAATAACACTCTAGCCACTTCTTAAGGTCACGACTCTAGAGAGAGTTTTTGGGGAAAAGTTTTTTTATTTGGGATTTAGAAATAATGAGGAAGATGAGTTAATTTAGGGGTCTTAAATCATTATATAGTTAGTTTAATTTTGTGTAAGACAACGTCACTTCGTATTAATTAAAAATGGAAAACCCCAAAGTACCCCTCAACTAACTCCCAAAAACCGTTCTAGGTCACCACCCATGACCCCCCATAGACGGACCCTGGTTGGACCCACGACCCGTGCTGGTGAAGCGTTGGTCAGGGGTATGGGGCCTGATTTTGTAGGCTTGACCTACGGCCCCTCACCCATGAGGCGTGGGGGGCCTACAGGTTTTGAGTGGCCCTTTGTGGGTTACTTCCCAGGAACCTTTTTGGTGTACTCCTCAAGGACCCATGGTTGGTCCTTGGGAGTCGTACCTTGACGTTTTAACACTAAACCCTATATTTTTAGGTACAGGGAGGTACATATAAGACTCTTACCCTAACGTCAAGCTCTAGTTTAGCCTACTAGTTTCCGGGGCGTTACATATCCCTACCGATATTTCTAAATTAGAGAAATGCTCATTAACTCCCGGCTCTTCTTATGGAATTTATGAATGTCGGACCTCCAACACCCTTCTATATCTAAGAGACATGGAAAAACGGACACACCGGTGCCACTCATTAAGCAACTCTAGTTCAAAATCAACCTTACAAACTCCACTCAAGATCTCACATGAGTCTATAAAACCGAGACAAAACTTCCAAAACTAACTTCACCCCTCAAGGTGAGAATTTCAAAGCCAACCCAAATCATGAACATCAAGAACACTCAACGACCTTGCTATCTAAGCACATCATCTCCCCCTTGGGAATAAGCCTATACAAACTCTTCTAACATCATTTGTTTCACTTCTAAGGTCGGAGCAAGTCATCACTAAGTTTTCACCTTTATCACACAAGATGGATCTAAACCGTGGTGAACTATACTACTACCTCTCATGGGAGTCTACTTACTCAACACATATATGCATTACTTAAACACCCTATTCATCAAACCTTTCAACCTACCCAAAACTCAAAATAACCAAGTACGGTTCTACTATCAATATCACATAACAACAATGAAGCCCATTCATAGTAACGACAACTTCAAAATCTAATTTATCAAGTCACAAAAGACAAGCAATACCGGAATCTAATAAAGCATAAAACACATATCAGAACCATTAGGAGGTACTTGCTTACCCGCTCTTCTCATAGCCTTTTCCTTTGGACAATCCCTCATTTTGTGACCACTTTCACCACAATTAAAGCAAACTCTTTGCCGGCCAAACATCTACCCTTACGTCTCTTTCTATTCTACTAGGGTCGGATCAAGACAATTCTAAACCATTTCAACCCATATCATCACCTTTGGTGGGGATTACTAACCAATCATATCTAGGTATTATATGCATACCCTACTCAAAACGACCATACTTAAGATCAATCTTAAAAGATAACTAACTCTTTGAAGTTGGTCAACACTTGAATTCTTCTCCCTTACCTTAACTAGGTGATACATGCAACCCTCAAAGTCATTTTCAAGACAAAATATAACTTAAACTTAGAACATAGATTCCCCCGTTCCACTCACAAGGCTCATTCAGGAACTAACAATTTTGACTATACGGGTTCTACAATCATATAGGAGCATAACAATAATTCTACCAATCCATCATAAGGAAGACATCTAAATCTAACATATCAAGTCCTATCTAGTCACATAGCCATAATTGGCATAAAAACCAACCCTTTTTCCCTCGCTTCTTGTAGCATGAGCCCTTCGAGTAGTTATATCTTAAAGACCATCGGATAAGGAGAAAGACCTTATAGAGTTAAACTCTATGGCACGATTTAGAGAATGAAGAAGTGAGATTTCCTAATCATCTAATAGCTTCATATTCATAAATGTGGCGCGCTTCACACTTATGAACAAGACTCTACTAGACGTGGTTTTGAGACAATCCTAGAATCATTCTAAACCTTGTGCTCTGATTACCAAGTTTGTCACGACCCAGGGGTACACCCTAGATGTAATATGGCGTACTAGACCCGAAAGGCCTAACATAAGCCACTTAGTATATCATAACATAAAGTAAATAGAAATGATGCGGAAGTTTCAAAACGTTTTCCATACAATCAATTTTTTTTATAAAAGCAAGAGAAAGTCTATAACACTTTGTCTAAAACCATCTAAAAACAACTTCAATAACTCTTTTGCAACGAAGCCCATACAAAAGTCTAAAATAAAAAAGGAAAGATATAAAGGAAAGGTGCGCAAATCCTCGATGCTATGAGGACTCACCAAGTCTTCAACTCCTTTCTCTACTAGGAACCTAGCCATAGAAATGGAACTCAATATCGCCAAACCCTACATTTGATAAGAATGTATGCAAACGTATGCATTAGTACAATAATGTACTAAATATGATGGATAGTGTAAATCATCAACATAAGCATATAAGAGGCATTAGTCAACATAAGACATATACCATAATCATAAGAGACGATAACATGAGTCATAAACATAAGAGACATCATCATAAGATGAAGGCTATAAGCATAAGAGATAATGATTAACGTATCAAGGACACTTCATCCAATTTTACGTGTCAACGATCCTTAGTCAATATATAACCCAACCAACTGAGTTGGGGTCGTTCCCACAGAGAGTAGCTTTCTTTGAATTCAAATACGAAAGTATGATGATGACCTTTGCAGCTGAGCAACACACACTTAAAAGTTTAATAATCAAATTTTCAGGATGTCATTACCAACACACTTCAAGGAATTAACAAGAAATAATCAGATAATTAGAACAAACTTTGGGGATTGACTAACCAACTATCGAATTCAACTTAATGGGTGTACATCATTACCGATAATGTTAATTTGTCGCGGGTAGAATGGACTATAAGTAAAACAACTTTCTCTCAAATAATTGCTTTATTTCCGTTGAGTTCTCTCGAACCTCAACACTATCCATAAGCTAACCAGCTCACGTTCTCATCAAAGCTACTCTTTTAAGCTAGATACAAAGGCTGGGTCTTGGGTTTCACTTTCTCAAGCTGAAACTGTCATGACCCACTACTAAGAATGTCAAATTACTATGTTGGTTCCGTACTTCTCTCTCTCGAGCAAGCACAAAAATCTGAAAACTATCATACCAAAGATGCAATAATGAAGTTAAACCACCATAATAATTTAGACCCGGTTCATATTAACACCAACAATCGCTAATCGATAACACCCATCTAGTAGAATGCAACAATTGGTCACACTGTCAAAGAATCAAGGTTAGGGTTTTAGCCAATCATGGAGAAAAGAAGAAAATCAACAACTGCCATATTTTCCATAGCTGGGTAAATGCAATTCAAAAGTTAAAATCAACTAAAATCTTCTCTATTACAAATGGTAGTGTTTTCGCTCTCAATCTTTTGTTCCTTATGTTTCTGAATACCCCTAATTCAGCCTCGGCGTTCTGTAACTTTCGGCGGTAGATTGGCAACTTGGCGAGTTGCCGAGTGACATCAGCGATGATCAGGCTTGTTTTTCCCTTCTCTTTTTCATTCGTGTTGTCTCTATTGCCCATTTCTGTCGTAGCTTTGTTCCTCAATCTATGTATCTAAAGATCAATGGTTTTACATCAGTTGTTGGCACAAAATAAGCATTTGAGGATAATAAATCTTTATAAATAAAGTTCTAAAAGAGTCCAAATCTCGGACTCATTAACACCCCCAACTTAAGCTTTTGCTTGTCCTCAAGTAAAACTCAAGTTCAGCAGTCAAAAAGGATGTCTCAACCAATGCTACACAAGAAATAATCATGAATGCACACAACAAGACTCAACTTACTCATGCAAGGATCAATTTTGAACACAAAGACTCAAGTTGTGACTCACCATTACCAAGGAATCTCAAGCTCACAATACTTGCTTCAAATGCAGGTTCAAGCTCAACAAAGGTACTCAAATGCCCTCACATAAAGAATGATTCCATATTCACTCACAATTGTTCAACAATTTATAGCTCCAAAATCAGAAACAACTCTCACACTCACAAGGATGAACACATGCATGACTCCACCCATAGGTTTGCCCTTATTTTCCAATCAACATTTCTTTCAGCTCGCTCAAGATCAATAAGGTCTTTTCAAGGCTTGTAACGGGATTGAGTGTAAAGGTATGGTCATTAAGGCTCACTGGCTTCTTATCCTCATGAAATGTTGTATGAACAATACTTTCTTTCCTTTTCTTCATCATTATCATTCATGCTCAAAATTTACCCCATTACTCACTTTCCATGGAATATCGGACACCCCATTTCTTTTGCACTTTCACAACTTTATTTCAGAACTTTTTCATTCTTTTTCTTTTCTTCTTGTTTCTTTTTTTTGTATGGAGGGGTTCCATCTTTTTCAAAACCATGGGTAGAGGGGGATTTCTTCACATTTCTTGATTTACCTTTTTCTTTCACCACACCCCGAACATAGGCTTTTTGCTTAAGTTGGTTATTCAAACAAACCACACTTCATGAGGATTATGGGTAAAGGGGATAAAAAGAGGTTTTATTTGCTCAAGTTTCTTCCAAGAAAAGGGTAAGGCTCAAAGGGTGTTCAAGTAAAGTTCACACACTCACAAGGTAGGCCACAAAAGAGGTATAATGTCAAATTGTTTCACTCTTTAAAGTTGTTGCCTAAGATCATTTCAAGAGCTTGCATCATTTAGTCCACCAGACAGATGGGAAAAATTCTAGGTGTCATCACACATAATTCACGGTAAGCTCATCACACAAGGCATTGGCATCAATATCAAGCAAGACTCCACACTTTCGCTAGTGTGCGATGCTCATAACAAGAGATTCAATTCGATAATCGGCTAGTCACAATGAGATGCAAAAATTCCACATATTATCTATGCAACTTCATTTGGCCTCATCGTAGCCGCACATTTATTTTTTTTCGATTGAGAGCACTATTCAAGCCATCGGTATTGATCACAACCAACACTCAAATTTTCACAAGAACAACCACAATTAAAGACAATCAAGAGGTGGCGAAAATGGGTCCAACAACATGGAGGAATTCACTGACCAGACACCCCCACCAAAAACATTCACCATTGTCCCCAGTGTGAGTAGAGAACGAACACCACCGCAAATAAAATAAGAATAAAAATAAGAACTAGAAAATAAAGATAAAATTCTAGTATGTAAACATGCAAAGCAAGGTGACAAAGAATCTTCAGTCAGCGCCCAGTCGGTGAGAAAATAAACCAGACACCAAATGCCTCGGCGGTGTGCCCAATGATACGGGTTTTGCCCTTAGTTCCACTGTGCGACACTCGCAAAAAGGGGTGAATCGATGGAGATGAAGGAGATTGCTGAAGATGTCGGTGGTTCGTATAATGAACTTGTAATATCACCAAACAATCATTGGGTTATGCTGTCAGTGCTGAAATAGAAGGGCGGGAAAAATTGAGTCGCCTAAGCACATCGGCGATTTGCCGCCGAGTGATGAAGGTCTCCTACAAAATGTTCCAATATCTCAACCCTATTTTTGAAGTCCATAAGGTGGACTATGTCGGGCTCGCCGAACGGTTTTGGTGACTCGCCAATAGGGTGTTCTTCTCGCACAATATCCTGCACTTGCAAAATCAAGACACATTATTTAAAACACTAACACTTGGGTTGCCTCCCAAGAAGTACCTTATTTAACATCGTGGCATGACGTGGAAATGCTCTAAAGCATCTTCCAGGTACACCACCTCAATTAGAGAAATCTCTTGGCACTCGCCAAAGTATAACTTCAAGCGTTGCCCATTCACCTTGAATGCCGGTCCTTCTTGACCTTCAAATTCGATGGCACCATTTGTGAACACTCGTGTCATTCTAAATGACCCTGACCATTTGGACTTGAGCTTTTCTGGAAAGAGTTTAAGTCGAGAGTTATATAGTAACGCCCAGTCTCCCAATCTGAACTACCTCTTAAGGATTTTAGAATCATGCCATTTTTTCATCTTTTCCATGTAAATGGCTGAACTTTTGTAAGCCTTGAACCTGAATTTGTCCAACTCATTTAACTGCTGTACTCTCTCTTTTGAAGTCTTGGTCCAGTCCAGAGTTAGAGCTTTCAATTCCTATTGTAATGACTCGCAAAATGATAGGTTGAACTAGAGCCTAAACGTGAGGGTTAATGTCTAGAGTTAAGAGGTTTAGTTGTTAAACATTAAAGTACGTACTAGACCCCTAAGTTTAGAAGACCTTTTAAGGTTTGGATAAGGGTGCAAGGCCAAGAGCCAAGCCAAAAAGGGGTAAGCCTAAGCCAAAGGCCAAGGCTGTCCCAAGTTGGCTAGACACTGCCCAAGGACCATGACCACTTTCACGACCAATGGTCTTGACCATGGTCGGTAAAAAGGATCGTGAAGGTCCCTTAGGTATGTGTGAGGCATGGCATTAAGGCCTAACCACTACCTAGGAACAACGACCTTCACCACGACTCGTGGTCTTGACCACGGATCGTGGGAGGTGTCGTGGTCTTGCCTTGGCATTGTGGGAGCCTAGGGAGCAAGAAATACCATTTAGACACTGCCTACCATCACCACGAGGGTCTTCACGACCTGTGGTGGCCATCACGAGTCGTGGTGCCACCCACGGTTTACAAGACAGTGTGTCCAAGAAGGTGCCAAGCCAAGGCACCCCTTCACGAGCCACGTCACGACTCGTGGTCATGACCACAAGCCATGGGATGGCTCGTGAGGTTACCTTATCTTGGTGGGAGTTGTGCATGATTGAGAAAGCTACAACCTCAAAGTCCACGGGCGCCACCACGAGCTGTGGTGCCCTAGAAGGTCCGTCAAAGTGGGCGTGAAGCTCACTTAGCCTCAAAGAAGGCAAGGCAACGTTGCCTAGATGCTGCCTCCATGACCACGAGCATCACCACGACTCGTGGTCTTCACCACGGATCGTGGGAGCTCACGTGGTCCTCCCTTATCCCATGAGGGCCTGTGAAGGTTGAGAGGAACTCTGGTCAAGGGACCATGGGAACCATCAAGAGCCATGGTGCCCCTCACGACCCATACAAGTGGGCGTGGTCCCTGATGGGGCTGCCCAAAATTAGGGTAATTAAGTAATTTCGTTTGAGTTAATTATTAAGTGGGGTTGATTTTAAATGGTTTATATCATTAGTATATATAGTTTTAAGTCTTTTAACAAGTCATTTACTCCTTATTTCCCCAAAATCAAAACAAAAGTTCTTCTCCCTCTCAAAATTCTCTCTAAACTCAAGGAAGAAGAAAGGGAGCCATTGAAGCTAGGGTTTGTGGATTCAAGGTGTTTCTTCCTCAAATTTAGTGGGGAATAAACAACAAGGTATGGTAGTCTTCATGCTTGTCTAACTATTCATTTAAGGAGCCAATTCAAAGGTGACTTCAAGTTATCAAAAACCTAGGGTTTTACTCAATCTCATGGGTTCTTTCATCAAACAATTTCAAATGGTTTTTAATGAAAAATTATGATTGTATTAGTGTTTAATTGATGATTTATAATGAAAATACTCTATGAACCCATGAATTCTATCAATTCCTAAATTTTACCTTTATGAAGTGGGTTTGAGGATTATGAAAGCTTATGAATGGAATTTGTCTAAATTTCTTTGGGTTATTGAATTGTATCATTATATATGCCTTAACTATATTGAATTGTTGGTGTGTTGGTGATTTGAGATTCATGGTCTTGAAAGGACAAGTTATGATCAATTTCTTGTTGAAGTAGAATTGTGCTTGAACTATTGATCCACTTGAAAGGTGGAGGTGTTTACTTACTATGTATGTTATGATCATGGATTTGTAAGGCAAAGTATGAATGATTAATGTATGCTTATGATGAGAATAATGTGTGTGTGATTACTATGAATGTGTTATGAACATGTTTAGAAGGCTATTGTATGAATGATGATGATATGTGAAAGACTATTCTCACACACACACACTATGAATGAAGAATGAATGAAGTTTCTAAGATAATGTTAATGATGATGGGTTAATTAAAAGGCTATTCTCAATTGTACTCTAATAAATGAAAAGACATGTTATGAAAGAACTTTATCGCAATATGGGATTCTTAGGTGAAAAGCTATTCTCATCTTTAAACCTATGAGCTTTCCAATGAATGAATGAAGTTGAGATGGATGCTCATATGTTAGTTGAGGTGGGGTATATAATAGCAATCTCTTATCCCATAATAATGAATGAATGTAATGTATGTCAAATAATCCATGGGGAATAATGCTAAGCACCGAGTGGATATGGATTGAGATGGATACTCATACGTGAGTTGAGGTGGGGTATCTAGTAACAATCTTTTGAGATGGATACTCATACGTTAGTTGAGGCGGTGTATCTAGTAGCAATATCCCTATCCCATAGACTATGTGCCCACATATGTCTAGCTAATGGATCCACTTAAGCTAAAGAACAATGGTCCTACCTTAGGCAAGTAGGAATCCCTTTATCCGGTGAGGGTGACACCGGGATTCCATGAAATTGCTCACATGGTCTATGTCGGTTAAGGCTTATCCTCACAAAGAATGTTAATGAACTATGGCTTCTCAAGGATGAACTACTTAGTGTGGGTGGTGGAATGGTATGCCATCTATGCATTGCACAAGTAGGCTTTGAGAGGGGTCATGGTGTGTTCCTTTATAATGTTAATGAAATGAATGGGCTCTTATGATGATGTTAATGAAGGTGTTGACCTTATGTCTAATGAATAAAGGTGTTCTTAATGAAGCTAATGAATTGTGACTTAAACACTTATATGTTAAATGTTAAGATGCATGCCTTACTTGGATTGTATTACTTCCTTGTTATGACTTGTTGAGTATGAATGTGCCATGTATATGGTGACTTCGAAGGAGCACTTAGTGTGAGTAGTAGTATGGGATGATACTCACTCATTGCACAAGTGTGACTTAGAGTCGTCTTAGGTGATGGTCCTTTTGTGATGATTATGTCTTTAGTAATGTTTATGTCTCTTATGTATGATTGTTGTGTAAGGATGGAAAGGTTGTATGGTGAGTTCACCTTTGGTGACCTTAATGTGGTACCTTGGTGTGGATGGTGGTATGAGACACTATCCATACATTGCATAAGGTATAGCATGAGGGTTACTTGAGGTGAAGGCTTAAAGTAAAGGTAATGGGTTATATGGTTGATCATATTCAAATGTGGTTATATGTCTTGCATGTTGGTTATGTTTGAATATTAAGCCTCTATTATTATGTTCATGAAGTTTTTATCAAAATGGCATAAAAGCATGACTTTCAAACAAATGTCCCTTTTAAGCATGTTTTTGCATGACAATCGTACTTAGTACTTTATTTTGCTAATCCATATCTTCTTTCATGTTTTACTACAACTGTAGGTCTCGGCAAGTGATCTGCTATCTCTTTAGTGGAAGCTTGGAGTAGAGTTCCTCCAATACATCTTTTGGTATGTCCTCATAGATCGAGGACAATGACTTTTTATGTTTCATTTCAATTCATGTAATAGACTATCTTAGTTTTCTATTGTAAAGGGGCCGTGTCCCTACTCTTGTTTAAGTTTCGTTTAAGATGGCCATGTGAGACTTTAGTATTCCGCTGCCTTATAAATGAGTTTTAGATTGTTGGTTTTATAAAAGTAAGGTTTTAATTCCGCACTATTTTCATCACCGAATGCAATGAAAGGCTATGAGGTTTGTATAAGACCCCTTCGGGGTCAAGTACGCCGTGTCGCTTCCGGGGCATAGGTCCGAGCATGACACCCATAATGCTTTGTGTTCCAATTCAACTGGTAGATGACAAGATTTACCAAAAACTAACTGATATGGCGACATACTGATTGGTGTTTTGTATGAGGTACGATACGCCCATAGCGCATCATCAAGCTTCCAAGACCAATCAGTCCTATTAGCATTCACTGTCTTAAACAAGATGCTTTTGATCTCCTGGTTTGACACTTCTACTTGGCCGCTCGTTTAGGGATGATACGGAGTTTCTACTCTGTGTTTCACTCCATACTTACTTAATGCGACTTATAACCACCTGTTACGAAAATGGGATCCCCCATCACTAATAATAGCCTGAGGAGTACCAAATCTATCAAAGATGTAGCGTTTCAGGAATTGAACAACACTTTTCCCTTAATTGTTTGGGAGTGAAACAACCTCCACCAATTTAGAAACATAATCTACAGACACCAAGATATACTTATTAACAAAGGAACTCGCAAATGGCCCCATGAAATCTATTCCCCAAACATCAAATAACTCAATTTCTAAGATGGGCGTAAGAGGTAACTCGTGTCTTTTTGATACTCCACCTTGTTTTTGACATTGAGTGCACTTCTTAACAAGCTCATGAGCATCCTTGTAGAGGGACGGCCAGTAGTAGCCACTTTGGAGAACTTTAGCAACTGTACGTACACCACCATGATGACCCCCAACCGGTGAAGCATGATATGCATGGAGAATTTCAATGGCTTCTTCTTCCCGAACACATCTCATAATTATATGGTCTGAACACTCTCTGAATAAATATGGTTCATCCCAAAAGTACTTCTTAACATCGAACAAGAACCTCTTTTGTTGGTAGAAGTTCAGTTCGTCCTGCATTAATCCACACACTACGTAATTGGCAAAATCAGCATACCAAGGAGGTTGTTTGAGAGTTATCGTGAATACATGTTCATTGGGAAAAGAATCATTTATGTCAATCTCCAGCTCGTCATTTTCCTTGCCTTCCAATCTTGATAAGTGGTCAGCCACCTGATTTTCACAACCTCTCCTATCTTTGACCTCAAAGTTGAATTCTTGCAATAGTAGCACCCACCGTATCAATCTTGGATTGGCATCCTTCTTTACCATTAGATAATGCAGTGCATCATGATCAGTATGGACAACCACTTTAGTACCTAGAAAGTACGCCCATAACTTCTCAAACGCATAACCTACCGCAAGTAACTCTTGTTCAGTAACGATATAGTTACGTTGCGCACTGTTTAGAGACTTGCTTGCGTAGTAAATGGGGTGAAATAGTTTGTTGCATTTTTACCCCAATACATTACCCAATGCCGTGCCGCTTGCATCACACTTTAGTTTGAAGGATTCTTACCAATCAGGACTAATGATGACCGGGTGGAGACCAATTTTTCTTTTAAGCTCTTGAAAGCCACCATGCAAGCGTCATCAAAGTGGAATTTCACCTCCTTCTCTAAGAGTTTGCATAGAGGATGTACAATCTTTGAGAAGTCTTTGATGAACCTCCGATAAAAACTGGCATGTCCTAAGAAACTACAAACATCCTTCACCGAAATTGGTGGTGGTAATTTCTCAATCACTTTAATCTTCGCTTTATCAACCTCCAGCCCCTTTTGCGCCACTTTGTGACCAAGAACTATACCCTCCTTAACCATGAAATGGCATTTTTCCCAATTTAGGACCAAGTTTGTCTCCACACATCTTTGGAGAACTTGTCCCAAGTGTTCTAAACATGCTTCAAAAGTATCACCCACAACCGAGAAGTCATCCATAAATACCTCCATTGAATCCTCCACCATGTCCGCAATAATAGATAACATGCAACATTGAAATGTTGCTGGAGTATTACATAACCCGGACGGCATCCTTTTAAAGGCAAAAGTGCCATAAGGGCAGGTGAAGGTGGTTTTCTCCTGGTCTTTCGGAGCAATGGAGATTTGGTTGTAACCGGAATACCCATCCAAAAAGCAATACAAACCTCTCTCTGAGAGTCGATCAAGCATTTGATCCATGAAAGGCATGGGAAAGTGATCTTTTTCAGTTCACGAATTTAACTTTCGGTAATCCATGCATACTCTCCATCCGGTCACCGGTGTCATAGATACAAGTTCCCCCTTTTCGTTTGGGACTACTGTGATACCTCCCTTTTTCAGTACACATTGTACCGGACTTACCATTTTGCTATCCGCAATAGGATAGATCACGCCTGCGTCCAACCACTTTATTATCTCCTTTTTCACCACCTCTTGCATCGGTGGGTTCAATCTCTGGTGATGTTCAACACTCGACTTACAATCACTATCAAGCTAAATTTTGTGAGTGCAAATGCCGAGAGGAATGCCCACTATGTCAGCGATAGTCCAACCTATAACTTTGATATACCTTCACAACACCTCAAGGAGCAATTTTACCTTCCATTCAAGCAATTCAGCTGCAAAGATCACTGGTAAGGTGTTATTTGCCCCCAAGAAACCGTATCAGATATGGGAGGGAAGTACTTTCAAATCCAGGTTTGGTGGTTCTTCTATTGATGGCTTTGCGGGAGGACTCTCTCAATTTTTTAGATTTATGTCCAACTTCAAAGGAGTCTTTGAATAACCCCTCAAGCCTGAAAGAGTAGCTACTACCTCTTCATAGCCTTGAATTTCGAATTCATCATAGTTAGCAAGAACAACTTCAAGTGGTTCAGTCATACACATCAAGTGGCTCACACTTGGTACCACCTCATCAATAACATCAACAATGGAGACCACATGAATATCACTTGGGTGTTTCATTGACTTACAAACATTAAAGGTTACTTCATCTTCGTTCACCCAAAACTTCAATTCTCCGCTTTCAATATCCACCAATACTCTCTCGGTTACCAAGAATGGTCTTCCCAAAATAATGGGAATCTATTTCACAATTGAGAATGACAAAATCAGCTGGGAAAATGAATCGGTCAACCTTTACCAAGATGTCATATAGTATCCCCACAGGATATTTAATTGGTCGGTCCGCCATCAAGAGTCTCATTGTTGTGGCTTTCGATTCCCCCAACCCGAGTTGTTTATAGATAGCATATGGCATTAGTTTGATGCTTGCTCCCAAATTGCATATGGCTTTAGCAAATTGGAGCATGCCGATGGTGCAAGAGATAGTACAATTAGTACTACATAATTGTACTACAACTATGGGAAACTTCGATTGTCTCAAAATCCAAGCTCCTTTTCTTGGTGACTAACTCCTTCATAAACATGGCATAACCCAACATTTCCAACAATGCTTCCACAAGAGAGAGATTAATCGATAATGTCTTGAAAACCGATAAAAAATTCTTGAACTTCTCATCCTTATTCTTTTTCTTTAGACGTTGGGGAATGGGGGAGATATTTTAGGTAAAGGTTGCAGAACTTTTGGGATTGGATTGTGTTTCTCCATCTATTTTTGTGGTCCTTTGGCAATGCTTTGATGGATATATGTCTCTTATTCCTCCATACCTTTGTCTTCTTCATGATTTTGAGCTTCTTGATTTCCCGTCACATCGCCAATTGCTACGTTTCCACTATGAGTAACCATAGCCAGCCCTCTATCATCATCTTCCATTGTCATTTTGGTCTCAATTGTGCTGAAAGTAAACTCAACTGACCTTCAAGTATCTTGATTACATCTGCGTGAGAGTTCACTTTATTGTTCAATGATGAAAAGTCAGCTTTCATCCCTTTCAACAAATCATCCAATCCTTCAACTTTATCAAGGATGTGTGACGACAAATCATTCACCCGGGGACTACTTGCACTCCCTTTCAATTTTGGGCTCTCATTCGAGTGAGTGTGGTCCTCTCCATGGTCATCCTCCCTTCCCCAATAGTCACTTTGCTCAGCCCAATCTTGATAGTATCTACTTTTCTCTTCCCCCTTGTGATAGTTTGAATCTTGATTCCCCCCTCGCTGTAAATAGCGTGGGTGGAAACCCTCCTCGTATCTCTTAGAGTTCCAACCTTTATTCTCCCCCAACTTTGAATAACCTGAGGAAGAACCCTCCTCAACTCTAAACACTTAACTTGTCCCCTTGGGTTTTCCCGCATTCTCCATCATATGCTCTTGTAATAGCTCCATTTGGGTCAACATTTTCTTGATGTTTGCATCCCTTTCTATTTCCTTATCAAGTTGTTCTTGTGTCATTCTAAAACAAAAAGGAGAGACTTGATCCTCTTGAGTGTACCAAGCTTGATTTATTTTCGTCATGTCATCAAGAAGAAATGAAGCCACCTCAAATGATTGCAACATTATTCCCCCTCGTTCCAATTGATCAAACACTTATTTATTAACTGAATCAAAACTCTGGTAAAAATATTGGAGTAAGCAAATCGTTTGGTAGCCCGTGAGTGGGCATTTAAGTAAGAGTTTCTTAAACCTCACCCTGTTTATGGATGGGTTCACCCTCCCATCGCTTGAAACCTTGAATATTATCTCTAAGTTTCATCATCCTTGATGGGGGAAAGAATCTTGCATTGAATGCTATAACCAGCTCCTTCCATGATGTGATGGAATTGTTTGGTAACTCGGCCAACCGGAAAATTGACTCTTGTGACACATTCTTGAATGAAAATGGGCTGCACACCTCTGTAAAATTTCTTATATGCTCATGCGGGTCTTCGCGTTCTATCCCTCCATAGAGTCCCCTCATTTGGAGGAGATGAAGAGTTGTGCTAGTGACCTCAAATATTGCATTCCCATGAGCTTGTGGTATGCAAATTGCACCCATTTCACCTGATTGAGATGGGTTGTAAAAACTATTGATATCATTGATACCATCCCGATGACCTTCTTGACTACCATTCACCTCTTCCTCACTCATTTTTACTTCTATGTAGTCCAACCAACACTACACAATGCAGCCTAAGCCAATTCAACTACATCCAACAAATTCAAAAATAAAATCTTCGATCAAAGAACTCTAAGTAACGCTACTCCCCGGCAGCAGCGCCATTTTGATTGAATAACGTTATCAAGGACACTTGATTCGATTCTAAGCATCAACGATCGTTAGTCAGTATATAACCCAACTAAATGAGTTGGGGTCAAATCCCACAGGGAATGGTATGTGTTTAAGATTCAATAGAAAAGTGTAAATATGTTCAAATGCCAAAGGAATAAACATTTACGAATAAAAACATAATTCAAATCAGGGGGTGACACGAATGTCAAATGGGGGATTTTGGTTTGAAATTATCAACTACAACAACAACAAATAATAAGGAATAACAATAATGAGATGGGTTCTTGGGATGTGATTCGATTATAGGCTAATATAGACAAACAAGTAATTGCAACTGTTAGGAAATAACTGAATGTTAGTGAGTAAGCTAAGTCATAGAGGGAATAAATTTTCGCTCGAACAATTTATCCCTAATCAAGTTGGTTTCTCTCGAATACCAACAAGCAAGCAAATAAGACCAGCCTACACCTTAGTCTATTCACTCTCTCGAGCTGAATATGTGGGACTGAGTTTAGGATTCACTCTCTCAAGCTTACTCCATATCAACCCAATAAACACTGACCGTTAATCAACAATCTTGGTTTTAAAACTTATCTCTCGAGCAAGCCAAAAACATGAAGGTAGAACTACATTTGCAATTATAATTCATTAAATTAAACCACAATTACAGATTAAACTCACTTCTAAACAACATTTAAAATAACAATTAGCAATACCCATAAACTAAATCAGCCCATAAACTGATAGCATCCAAGGAAGCTCTACTCCATTGAAGGACAAGGATGAAGCTTTAGAAACTCCAAGGAGGCCCATAACAAGATCTCAAACCAAGGAGTTCAATGATAAGCTCAATGGGCTTCAATCGCTGATTCAAAGGTATCTTATTGGGGAAGAAGAGCTCAAGCCCACGGGAGAGAAATTGTCCAAATGCTACAATTATTTGGTGGCCCAAATTCAAGCCCAAGATGAGGAATTTTAAGGTTCAATTTCGTGCAAATGGTCAAGAAGAGTCCAAGAATCAGCCACAACAAGAGTTGCTTTCTGCCCAAGTTTTGAGAGAAGACTAGTCAAACTTTCCAAGATTGTCAAGATTATTTTCCTAGTTGGGATTTACCTTATTTATTTATTTATATATAGGTTATTAATATTTTCCTTAGTCTATATATGGTCTCCTAAGTACCATTTAATGCTTTCCTAGA
>JAJOOO010023060.1:0-18351 GCA_029582685.1 Solanum piurae | reverse complement strand
AAGTGTGAAATTTATACTTTTATAGTTTTAAAGTTTGAATTTTAAATTTTCAAACTTTTAAAGGGTGAAATTTAAACTTTTATAGTTTTAAAGTTTGAATTTAAATTTCAAACTTTTAAGTGTGAAATTTATACTTTTATTTTTATAGTGTTAAAGTTTGAATTTTATTATTTAAATTTTCAAACTTTTAAAGTGTGAAATTTAAACTTCTATACTTTATTACTTTAAAAAGTTTTAAATACAAAAGTTTGAAAGTTTGTATTTAAAACTTTAAAATATAAATTTTTAACTTTAAAATTATAAAAGTTTTAATTTTTAATTTTAATTTTCTTTTTTTAAAAATATGTCCGTTGGGACCCGGTTTCCGGTCCGGTCCGGTACCGGTCCGTTACCGGTCCGGGACGGGTATCTTATATTTTTTCCGGAATTACCGATTCCGGTCCGTCCCGGTTCCGGTACGATTCCAGTCCGTGGTGACCGGTTCCGTTCCGGTTCCGGTCCGTTCCGGAACGGTCGTCCCGGTTCCGGTTCCGTTGCCAGACTTACTTCTGAGTCAACTTGGTCAAAAGGGCTGAAATATATGAGAACCCCTCTATGAATCTTCTATAATAACCAGTCAAACCCAAGAATCTCCTAATATCAGTTGGAGATATAGGTCTACGCCAATTTTGCACTTCCTCTATTTTCTTGGTATCAATTTTAATTCCCTCTCGGAAAACAATCTGGCCTAAGAATGCCACAGACTCAAGCCAAAACTCACACTTAGAGAACTTGGCATAGAACTCCCTATCCTTTAGAGTTTGGAGAACTATTCTGAGATGACTAGCATGATTTTCTTCATTCCTCGAATAGATTAGTATGCCATCAATGAACACGATAACAAACATATCTAGATAAGGCTTGAATACTCTATTCATAAAGTCTATGATCGTTGCAGGTGCATTGGTCAAACCAAAGGATATAACTAAGAACTCGTAATGACCATAACGGGTTCTGAATGCTGTCTTTGGAATATCACATTCCCTTACTCTTAACTAATGGTAGCCTTATCTGAGGTCTATCTTAGAGAAATAAGTAGCATCCTGAAGTTGATCGAAGAGATCATCATTTCTCGGAAAAGGATACTTGTTCTTGATGATAACCTTGTTCAACTGACGGTAATCTATACACATTCTAAGGGGACCATCCTTCTTCCTTACAAATAAGACCGGAGCACCCCAAAGTGAGACACTTGGTCAAATAAATCCCTTATCAAGGAGATCTTTCAACTGTTCTTTAAGATCTTTCAACTCTACTGGAGCCATTCTATATGGTGGAATAGATATAGGACGAGTATCTAGAAGGACATTTATACCAAAGTCTATTTCTCTCTCAGGAGGGACTCCGGGTATATCATCAGGAAAGACTTTTGGAAACTCTTTTACTACTGAAACTGACTGAATAAGAGGCATCTCAACACTAGAATCATTAACTCGGACTAAGTGATAGACACACCCTTTGGAAACTAACTTTCTCGCCTTAAGGTACGAAATAAAACGACACTTAGGCACTGCTGAACTACTTTTCCACTCAATGGGTTCAAACTTTGATAGGTATTAACTAAATGACATAAAAAATTATGGTATGAATAACATTGGTTATAACTACACTAAGGGTCTATTTGGAAAGTCACTTGGTAATTGGAATTGGTGTAATTAATAGAGTAGTAATTACTAACCTAGTAATTATGCTAACATGTTTGTTAGCCACAATGTAATTACAAGTGTAGAGTTTGGTTGCAAGAGTAATAATAAGATTATATTGAATTTAAAAATAAAAATTAATTCTTTAAAATTAATTTTTTTATTAGAAAATAAAGTTTTTATAAATGATATTAAATTGATTATTTAAGATATATATTGTCTTTTGAGAATAACATTAATTAATAAACATATGTTCTTAACTAATATTATGAAAAATACTTGATTTATAATTTTTAATTTAGAATATTTTAATTAAATTAATAATAAAAACTGAAAGTACAGAATTTCTATGAACATCATGAAATGCATGTTTGACAAAAAAGATTAATATTATAAATATAATGTCATAAAATTAACATTTGATAAAGAGATAATCTATCATGAGTAACTTAAAAAAATAGCTTGCAATGCAAAATATCTAGTCAATACTCCTAAAACAAATAAAATTGAAAATATAACATAAATTCTAACTTCAAAACAAAAAATTTAATATAATACTCTTATGTCAAATTTCAACATAACATACATATATATGATTTAAAAGAAAAGAAAAACGCAAGTCCATAACTTTATTCAACAATGAATTCTACTTTAATTTTAAAATTAGAACACTAGCAAAATTAAACTAATATTTTTTTTAGATAATACAAAAAAAATCATGGAATCATATTAAGTAAAGGTAGAAAATAAGAATGAATTGAAATATAAATAATATAAAAATATTTTTAGAAAATACGTAACACCCCGTATTCTACGTGTACTAGTTCTATTTATATGACGCTTATAAATTGCATTATGGTATATTTATGGACTCGGTTTCCTATGCGACTAGTGACAATAGAATAGGTTTAAAGTGAGATGCCCATAGATTTTGATGTGACCCGATTAAGTTGACGTCGACGGAAGTATTTAAACTCGAGACGGTAAGGTGGTAATTGAGCTTAAAGTTGGAAGTTAAGTGCTAAGTTAAAGAAAAAGAGATTAATATTTAGAAAATGGAATAAAATAAGTGACCTGCTTGCTTAACTTAACTAAGCTAGTAGGTGACAAGTAGGTGCATCACCTACTTTGACTAATTGACCAGTCGAAAGGACCAAGTAGGTGCATCACCTACTTGAGCTATATGGATCTAGTTAAAGAGGCCAAGGTTTATGGATCAGATTTGGGCCTATGCTAATGGACTCACTTGAGGCCCAAACTAAGTTAAATAAAATGAAAATGAAATTAAAGCCCAACAGCCAAATCTGCCAAGGCCCAATATATTTAAGCCCAAGTGAAAGCAAGTAGGTGCATCACCTAGTTTGACCTTTTGAGCTTCTTGATGTACATAAGCAGGTGCATCACCTACTTGACCAATTAGTGGCTGAAAATGGACCAAAAAAAGGGAGGTTCTAGATAATATTCTTAAAGGTGAAGAAAGCTCAATATAAGATATATTGGCTGCTATTCTCACTCAATTTTTAACACACAATATTGAGAATTAACTCCAACTCTCTCTCTCTTTTCTCTTAAATATTAAAACAACAGCCTTAAAGTTCCTTCTAGGGTTCTTGAAGAAATCCTCATATCTGCAAACCAAGGTAAGAGAAACACTTATGGATTTATCTTGATTCTCCCATGGAAGACTAGAAAACATGTTATTCATGCTCAATTATAAGTAGAAGACAGAAGTTCCCACAAGCTACCGCTCACTTTCCTTAATTATTAAGATACTTTTCTCTTCTTCTTTGGTTTAAGTGTGAAGGGAAGTTGAAGTTCTAGAGAAATTCAAGTTATAAGTAGAAGTTGCAGAAATTGAGGTAAGGTGACTGCTCCATTTTATTCCTCCTTATGTATGAGTTTGAGTGAGAAATATGGGTGTGCTGTCATAAAAGAACTCAAGGGGGTGGTGAGTTCAATAATTGGTTGTATGATAAAGAATATTTGAGGCTGTTTTATGTGTATTGTGGTTGGTGCAGCTTGGGTAATCTTGGAAAAGGATATATAATGTATGTATTGGGCAGAGAAGAAGGGTGTGGTGATACACATTATTTTAAGGGCTGTATGGGCTCATTATCTGCAGCAACCCTTTCTAAAGAGACCTAACTTATACTTGCGACATTCAGTAAGCGATTAATGATGACATACTGATTATAATCTAGTAGAGGGATTAGATTCATAATGACCTCCGAAAAGTAATTTAAGCAAATAACTGACGAGCTTTTCATGTATATATATTATCCTCACAGTCAAGGATGAAATAACAAGAATATTACAAGCTTTCGAGTACCGAAATCAGCCTGCTCATGCTTCACACAAACATTCGAAATAAATAGTAAATTTAGTATATTACAAGACTTGGATTTACACACCCCAAAAAGATAAAAACGTATAGCGATACTTATATTACAACCCATGGTGACATGACCAAATCAACCCTCAAATTCTCATGTAAATATACAACACATAGATCATGTACAAGTCCCAAGGTTTATACAAAATATATATGCCTATATGCAAATGTGATCTTCCTTAAAGCTTTCAAAATCTCCATCTTCAATGGAAAACTTCAAGCATCCTCTCGAACATTCCCTACGATAGAAACAACTATCGCTAAACATATAGCTTAGTGGTGTAAAAACTATAGGTTTGGAGCCCTCAATTTCGGCAAGTTATCATTCTCAAGTCAAAGGCAGCATAATTGAACATAATAAATAAATCAAGTAAACAACATATAAAGAGCATCAAGTTCTATATTTAAAGATCCAAATGTCAAGAACGCTCATAGCACAATTTTCCAAGAGATTCAACAACAAGGCTCGCCCAATATATACATCATGTCGTCACACCAAGCACAAACAGGTATCAAGAAGGGTCAAAACCCAATAATCAAGAGAACCAAGAACCATATTAAAAATGGCTTTCTAGTTCGTACTTAAAATGGACAACTTCCATTCTTAAGACGGACTAAAAATCCAGAGTCAAGATGGTAAATGATCTGAATCAAGAGACATGCCAAGAGTGAAAAAGTCACAGCCACAAGAAGGACAAGGTCCCAACAAGAGTGCCACGTGGTCAAACAATACGTACAAGTGGGCGAGTTACACAAGCGTCTTTAATGTATTAAAGAATACCAATACGACAATGCAAAGTGACAAGAGGTAACCAAGGTACCAAAGTAAACTTTCAGATATACTAGCAAGTAAAAAGAGTACAAGTATAAGTTTATACATAAACCTCAGTTCTTTAGCACAAAAACAGTCCAACACAACTTCACGAGTTCAAATCATAGACCAACCAGCGTATCAAAGTCTTCAACTCGTACACGAGGATATACAACCTTAAAAAATGAATTCAATAACTTATTTACTTTCTAGTAGCTCAATAATTATGGAGTAGCACAGGGTTATCATCACAAGTAAGCCTAGCCTGTACAAATACGACTATACTCCCAAAACAGATATTCTGCCCAATAAACGCACTTCATGTCGCAACTTAGATTTGAAATAGAAAACAGCCAAAATGGAATTTATATCCTTCATAAAAGATGTAGGTACATATCTTAATCTTGCAAATAATCAAGCATCAGCGCACAATACGCTTTGTACAAAAATATATAATCAAAACACTAACAGTTGAACGTACAGGATTTCTAATTCCAGAATCTGGACAGAACTTGTCATATGTTGCGTCCCTTATTTCGTATCCATAACAACTAAATTAGAATTTTACATAAACACAAGCGTTGTAGGTATACGAATTAGCTTTCCAAAACATATTTATTCACTGTAAACTAAGTTCTTTTGAATGATATATGCATAAAATACCAAACACTACCCAGCTCAAAAGCAGATTTCGTCACTTACCAAAAGGAAGTGTGTGTGTGTCGGATTCCAGCCAAAAGGACTTAGTTTTTCTCTTGATTTTGAAGAACAACTGTTTATCTAATGTTATAATGTTCTTAGACTTGAGGGAAAACGAATTCAATCAAAGGAGGTGTAATGATATATAGCTACAAAAGTTATCCTTGTCACATGGACAGATGTCACCAAAAGGGGATGCCCAAACAAATAGATGGCTGCCCAAAATATATAACTATATTTATTTACTTTGTACCCACACTTCCAATGTATAAGTAAGTATAATTAGATAATTACGCAAATACCCCCATACAATACCTTAATTTACGATAACAGTTTATTCTAAGCAAGTTTGCAAATCACAACATTTCAAGTTCCAAAATGAGAATGAACATATTCTAGTAATTACGAGATGATGTAACGACATGCAACTATTAGTTTAAGCATTTAGGGGTGTTACATTATCCGTCAATGTTAGCTACTGTTTTACGGGGCTCACGGTGTGATAGATGCTAATTTAAGTTTATCATAACTTATATTGTAGATTAAAACCTAAAAGGGGAGGCTGAATCGTGATAGTTGTATTGGTCAGAGGATAAGGTATGTAAGGCTATTCGATTTCCTATTTCTTTGGCATGAATCCAACACTTATATTACAAAGTAAGCTTTCTAAGTGTCCTTGGTAGTGACTGATTAAAGTGAGTACTCTAATATCGTCAAAGTACCCTTGGCACGTATTCCCCTTATATAAATCAAAATGATCCTAGATTACACATGGTACATATTTTTATATGTTGGATATACAATCTGCCCATATCTTGCCAACTTGCTTCAATTGTCTATTCCATCATATATGTCATCTTTCCACATGTTCATATGTTCCCTTTATTGGTTATTACTCCCATTGTGTTAGACTATAATGTTACCTCACAAGATCACTACTTGCTCTATGGTACATTTTATATGTACTTACTTGGAATATGTATCCATCCTAAAGTTGAATCTGCCCACGTTCTCCCTTGGTTCCACGTTCATGTATACCTTGTATTTGATATTAGTTAGTGAGTATTTGGCTATCATATAGAGTTCAAATCTCTTGGCTGAATATTAAATGTCTTCACTTGATATGTTCTTCAATTTGAGATGTCAAAATGCTTACTGAGTCTTATAAGCTCCTAAGTATTACACGTTTATGTCACATTTGTTTCCCATGTCATTGTTATTATCGTAAGTCCATATTCATATGTCTTCTACTACTGTTCCATAGTTCCAAACCTCAATAATGATTATGACTACCAAAACAACTATCTCAAAAGAGTTATGATAATCAAAAGAACAATCTCCAAAGAGTTATGAACATCAAAAAAACAATATAAAAGATTAAAGAATCTAAGTGAAGCAATCTGCATAATAATTATGGGTGGTAGCCCAGGGGCAAATGCCTAGCATGGGTCGATCCCAATTGGTATAGAAGGGTGGCAGCTCCTTTGGGTGAAAGCCTAGCATGGGTCGATCCCAATTGGTATAAGAGGGTGGCAGCTCAGGGGGAAATCCTAGCATGGGCCGATCCCAATTTGTGGAATTATGAGGACAGCATCCCGGGGTTAAAATGCCTAGCATGGGTCATCCTCTTCTACCGCTGATCAGCTGGTCATTTGTATCATATGTCTTATAAATATTATAATGCAAAGAAAAGTAAAGAACAGAATGTAACATACACAATTCCACATGTATAAGCAAAGGCGGTCTCTAATCCTTATCTATTGGTATTTGGTTTTACTTGAGCTCTCATTTTACATATGGTTGTATTTGCCTTACATATTCAGTACATTCTTTCGTACTGACGTCCCTTATTGGGGACGTTGTATTTCATGTTGCAGGTACATGCACTCAACTAGTAGATCCCCCCAATAGAAGCACATGATACTCAGCGATTGTTGGTGAGCTCCAGGTTGATTCGGGGCTTTGCCGAGTCTTTACTATGCATATTTCATAGTGGTACAATCATGGATTCCAGTAGAGGCTTTGTAGACATTGTAAAGCTATCATCTGAATTCATAGTTTCACTTGTCATATGTATCGGTTCAGCTAGTCAACATGTGTTGTATATGAAGCTTCTCATTAGTAAATATATCTGCATAGTAGTAGTTTACTTTCTCATCATAGGTGACTTGTAAAGCATGTGTTCATATGGTACTTGTCTGCCTTACTAGGGTTGGGGTGTGACAAAATATTAGAATAATAAAAATAAAAAACAATTTAAAATAAAAAAAATAAAAAAATACATTAAAACGAAAAAAATAAAAGGAAGAAATTGAAAATTAATCAGCTTGTAATTAACAGGAATTCATAGCCTCCCCTTGTGAATTGGAGAGTGTAATTACACCCTGTCAATTACACCCAATTACCTACTGAGTAGGTAATTACATGGCCAACCAAACATGACAGACAATATAATTATACCTAATTACACCAAATCCAATTACCGGAATGACTTTTCAAATAGGCTCTAAAGGTTTTCCAACCCAAGTGTGTGTTTATTTTGGATTTTCTCAAACGACAATCAATGAATATTCAAATATTAGATTTAGTGGGAATGGATTATCTCTAGCTCAAACCCTTAGATGAGATTTAAATCAAGCATATACTATTTATATCTCTAAATATTATATAAAAACCTCAAATCCTCATTTTTGAAGTCTTACCCAATTTCACTTCTCTTTCTCAAGTAGAAACAAAGTTAGAGAGTTTAGTTACTCTTTGAAATCATTAATAATTACAGTAAAACTTGAAGAAATCAATAAAAGCATGCATCCATATCAATTCTAAGATCAATTAGTCATTACTCAATCAATATCAAACACCCATCATTTACACACACAGTCCTACAAGAGAATTTAGCTACTCATAATTAAAGAAAGAAAATTATATCAAAGGGAAATTCCTCTATTCTATTTGTCATTAATAATTAAAATTAATTTCAAGTTTTAAGTATAAAAAAAATGTGTTTTCTTTTGGAGAATTAACTAAAAGTGTACTATCTTGTGTACTCTACTCTCTACAATTCAATACAATATTCAATACCCAAATAAAGAAAAATTCTCTACAATATCATTACACAGATTCCCAAAATGTCCTTGAAACTCTCAAAAATGTAACGGTACTTTTTGATGATTTTACCCTTCATAGGATTTTCATTGCACTTATGTTGGCACCTACAACCGCATGTAAGGACTTGTGGAATAGAGGTGCCCTAAAAGTCCAAACAATTTTCTTTTGCTCTTCCTATGTGAAACCTGCAGAATGCAAGTGCTAACTTGAGGCATACTATCTCTTTCCAGTATTCTTCCATTCTTCTTGTGTGGCACCTGTGGAACACAAGTGTCGACTTGTGGCACTTATGTTGGTTGTCGATCCTCGGATAAAATATTTTCAGTTTCAATCTTCCATTATCTTTATTTTCAAGAAATGCCTGCATATAAGAGAACAAAGGCTCAAAATCCTTCTAAATGACATTAAAATGAGGCAAGAACTCATGCTAAGATCTAAGTAAGTTGGTAAACTACAAACTCATCAAACCTTCAAATTTAAATTATTGCTTGTCCTCAAGCATAACTATCATAAGCATATGATTGACTCGAGCTTACCAAGACCCAATGGTTTTACACAGAATTACTTAGACTCAAAATAACGTAATCAACGAAAAAAAATCTCAAAACGAAAAGACTCAAAAACTAATCTTAATTAGCACCACCATTATCACAAGGTAAAGATAATCACTTCAAACAAACTTTTCTTTTGGAGAGACTTTACATTTTAAATCACAATTTGGGGAAATTCTCACTTCAAGCAAAATTAACAAGCATTTAAACTCATTTACTTCAACATTAAGGTATGCCTAGAAGTTCACGGAAGAACTTATCACATTCATACCCCTTAATTAAAATAAATACTTTACCATTTGCTCCAAGGATGTAATGACACCCGCCACAAGAGAGAATCCCATTAAATATTATGCAATTCATAATATAAGGATTATAAGATGCAACAAAGATGTTAACTTTCTCAAAGACATTCAAGTATATTCATATCGAACAATATGTTTTCACTATTCACCATTAGTGTAGAGTTGCAAAGCTCAAAATTAGTAAGGACTTACGGGTCACAGTGTAGTAAAGGGGAGAAAGGTAGGAAATCATTTGTTCAAGTGACTAGAACCTCCCTAATGTGTGATTAAGAAATTCAAGCACACAACTCATATCATTGAGTCAACTTCACCTTATCTCTCATTTTCACAACCAAGTTTTTACCAAGAAATTTTTTAAAACAATTTTTTTTCTCATTATATTAGGCATGTACAAGGTAAAAGATAACAACATTTATTTCTTCTCTATCTATCATGCCCCAAACCTATAGAGGCCTCACAGACACTCGGTGCCTAACTTGACCGAGCGGACTAACAGAAACCAAATCAAACAACACACGTGGTCTATCAAAGCCATACTAAATCATAAGAAACGTAATAAAAAACTCAATATGTTAGCAAATGGAACACATGGTCATCTAGGTCACCATCTGAAAACTGCTATTAACAACAAGTCCAACATGGATACAACTAACTTACAAGAGACGTCTAGAAGACTCTAACACCTAGTTGGAATAAACCCCGACATGCCTATCAGTTGTATAAAATAAAGGAAGACTTCAAAATCAACAACTTCAAAAACAACGGAGCATACCAATCATCATCATAACTCAACCACATGTATAAGGATCCTTGTTCATGTAACTTTGTGTTGTAAAACGACAGATTGGTAATGAAAAGCAATGTACTAAGAAAGCGCAACTCTATTAGACCTTTATTGGAAAAAGCTGGAAGAAAGTCGAGAAAGAAAGGTTGCCTACTACTAATAAGGGAGGGTAAGAAAGAGAGGTGAGGTGACTAGCTTAGTAACGTTATTCAATCTAAAAGGTTAGATCAGTACCTGATAACCTGTTTCCATGAATGCAACACCCCCTAGGCAATGGTAACATTATTATGAAATAATGTACCGAGCATGTAAGGGCAACATAAAAACAAAAATAGTTATCCAAAACTGAAATCACAATACAACATACTTATTTTTTACAGAATCAACAGCTCTATGGAACCACCCATTGTGTGTAGTTCGTGTCAACTTTTCCTGTTCTAGACTCAAGTCACATAAATAATTAACAACAATTTAGCCATCACAAAACCACCTAACTGAGCCCCCATAACCTCTACATGTGTCATCCACTATCGCATTATAATGAATGAAATGTGATGCAACATAATCAAAACATAAATAACTACAACCAAAAACAATCTTACCTGCTCTAACCTCCGGTGACCAACCGTATGACCCATAAGAAGAACAACTTATTATTGATAACTCACAGTCTAATCTTCCTACTTCTTCCCCATCTTACATCACCATATTATTAACAACATACAAGGAATCATCTATTTTTTTAATAAACTAACCACAACAACTCAAGTCATAGACACAATAATTTGGAGGTAATCCAATGTTGTGTAGGCGAAAAGGTGAAAGCAATAACTATGTATGTGGTGTAGGAAAACACCCCGATCCTAGCCTCAAAGACATGAATGCATGTGGTCTAGGTGAACACCCCGAATCTAGCCTCAAAGACATGAATGCATATGGTGTAGGTGAACATCCTGGTCCAATGCATGTGGTGTAGGTGAATACCCTAATCCTAGCCTCAAAGGGCATGCATTTATGTAGTGTAGGTGAACACCCCGATCCCTAACCTCAACGTAATGAAATGCAATGCATATGCATCATGTATATGTATGTAGGCAAACAATATGAACCTCACACCACCACAACAATCTCAGCTAACCCAATAATTCATAAAACGACAATAACCATCTAGCACATAAGCTCTATATGGGTAGTCGAGGCTACCATGATAACAATGAATACATAAATTTTATATTCATAAAATAAGAACCCCACAAGTAACCAATATGTAATCATACCTCCTTCATACCATAAACTTAATGTTATATTCTGTATTCAGGTTAGAAATAACAGAAACACAAAAAGATGAAACAGACAAAAAATAAATAATCCGAGTCCACATAATCCATTGTGTTCCTTAAGAAATTTAATCCGCTCAAGTAACCGAGGTTGCAGATTAATTCATCCCAAGATAAAACGAATTAACTATTAGAGAAGTAGCGGTACCTCAAACTTCAATAATTTTAGTGAACTCAAGAACATCAACGAGAGCACACACAGACTCAGTTGATCGACAATTTGATTTGTAAGAAAATGCATGCAGAAGACAGAAAAATTTCAGTATTTGAAAAAAGAGAAAAAACTCTCTATTTATAGGCATTTATAGAAAGGAACGCGTCTGTTCGGACAATGGTGTGAACGCATCTGTTCAGACATGTCTTTCCAGAACGTTGTGTATTTTGGGAATTAATTTATAAGAAAAAAGAAATTAATTAATGAGATTGATTAAATAAATTTTGCCCAAAAATATTATCAATCAAATCATTTGCCAAATCCAAATCCGAAGTCGAAGCCGAAGCTGAGGCCGAGGTCGAGCGACGACGACGGCGCGAGGGGGCACCTTCTTCTTAACCCTTTGAGAACTAAGGAAGTGTTTCCTAATAAAAGGAAAACATTTTTCCTTTCTTTTACCAATATGAGAGAAATGACTTTTCATTATCAAAGACTTTTCATTTGAAATGACTTTTCATTTTCACTCCAAATTGGTTCCCCCACATTTACCAATTCCTCATTCTTATTTCCCATTCACACCTTGCTAAAACCCAACAATCGCCCACATGAATGGGGAATGGCTATTGTTAAAATATAAGCATGAAAAACTTGTATGTCTGGTAAGTAAGGGTTAACCGCATCTGGATAAGTAGGTTTCCCTTTGAACTTTCCGTATTGAACATATATCGGATATACTCGGTCAATCGGTAGATTTGATATATTTGAACCATCAAGCTTTGGTGTATGCCTAGACAACATAAGTCACACAATCAACCCTTGAACTATTTTTGGTTCTCATTGTTTTGTTCATTTCAGCCATGAACACGTCTTGGTTAATAAGTGCTTAGAGAACTGGCCTTACCGGATTCTCTTTGAAGCAACTTACACTTCACACTTACATAGGTGGTTTCTAAATGTGTTATCACGTAGATACACTATTTGATATACCCTGTATCAAAATTAGAAACCATTAAAAAGTCTTTGTGCCTTTAT
Organism: Solanum piurae; assembly: GCA_029582685.1. Classification (NCBI taxonomy): domain Eukaryota; kingdom Viridiplantae; phylum Streptophyta; class Magnoliopsida; order Solanales; family Solanaceae; genus Solanum; species Solanum piurae. Next base: position 5,496 of record JAJOOO010023060.1, on the reverse strand, counting down.
CCTGGTTACTGAACATTGTCTTATCATGAGAATGGACCATAAAATAATTTTTGACAATGTTGAACCGTCATCTATGACTTTGTTTGATCTCCTTGAACCTAGATCTTTGGATCTCCAGTCTTCTAGGTAGAGTTACCGCCACGATGACTTGTTCTCGGTCATAGTCCCATCCCGTCGATGATCTCTCAACTCCCTCTCTAGTTAGGCCTTTTATAAGTGGATCCGACACATTATCCTTTCACTTTACATAGTCAATTGTGATAATTCCACTAGATAGTAATTGTCTAACAGAGTTGTGTCTCCTTCGTATGTGACGAGGCTTGCTGTTATAAATAACACTTCCACCTCTTCCTATTGCAACTTGACTATCACATTGTATGCATATATGGGCCATTGGTTTGGGCCAAAACGGAATATATTCTAAGAAATTCCAGAGCCATTCGACTTCTTCACCTTCCTTGTCTAAGGCGATGAATTCAGACTCCATTGTAGAGCGAGCTATGCATGTTTGTTTGGATGATTTCCAAGATATTTCTCCTCCACCAATAATGAAAACATATCCACTTGCGGATTTCGTTTCAGTTGACCCAGTAATCCAATTTGCATCACTATATCCTTCAACAACTGCTGTATATTTTTTGTAATGCAAACCATAGTTTTGAGTGTCATCTAAGTACTCCAAAACCCTCTTCATTGCCATCCAATGATTTTGATTGGGATTACTTGTGTATCGACTTAGTTTACTTATAGCGCACACTATGTCTGGTTGTGTACAATTCATGACATGCATCAAACTTCCCAATACTCTGGCATAATCCAATTCATACTGACTTTTACCTTTATTCTTAGCAAGATCAAGGTTTACATCAATTGGGGTCGTTGCCCTTTTGAAATTCAAGTACTTGAACTTTTCAAGTACCTTTCGAATATAATGAGATTGAGACAATGCTAGCCCGTGAGGAGTTTTATGAATCTTAATTCTCAATATCAAATCAACAACTCCTAGATCTTTCATATCAAACTTACTAGCGAGCATACACTTAGTAGCTTTTACATTATTAATGTCCTTGCTTATTATCAACACGTCATCCACATATAGGCATACAATGACCTTCTGATTTGGAATTTTTTTGATGTAGACACATTTGTCACATTCATTGATCTTAAATCCATTTGCTAACATGGTTTGATCAAACTTTGCATGCCATTGTTTGGTGCTTGTTTTAGTCCATAAAGTGACTTAACAAGTTTGCATACTTTCTTTTCTTTAGCAGGAACTACGAAGCCTTCAGGCTGTTCCATGTAAATCTCTTCCACCAGCTCTCCATTTAAGAAGGCGGGTTTCACATCCATTTGATGGATTTCAAGACCGTATACTGCAGCTAGGGCAATTAACATCCGAATTGATGTAATCTTAGTCACTTGGCGAGTATGTGTCAAAATAATCAAGACCCTCTTTCTGTCTAAATCCTTTGACAACAAGTCTTGCTTTATATTTGTCAATAGTTCCATCATCTTTCATCTTCCTTTTGAAAATTCATTTCGAACCCAAGGGTTTATTTCTAGGAGGAAGATCAACCAACTCCCAAGTGTGAATACTTAAGATTGATTCAATCTCACTATTGACAGGCTCCTTCCAAGAGGTTGAGTCGGTAGACAACATAGCTTCCTTGAATTTTTTAGGCTCGCTTTCAAGAAGGAACGTTACAAAGTCAGATCCAAATGAAGTAGTTGTCCTTTGACGTTTACTGTGCCTTGGACTTTCTTCATTAGGTACATTCTCTTTTGGTTCTTCTCGAGGTTGTCTAGACCCCCCACTAGATGACTCAAGTTTAGTTTTATACGGATAGATATGTTCAAAGAATTCAGCATTATCTGATTCCATTACTGTATTTTCATGAATATCCGGATGTTCGAACTTATGAACCAAAAATTGACATGCCTTACTGTTTGTGGCATATTCAATGAATACACAATCCACAGACTTTGGTCCTATTTTGACCCTATTAAGTCTTAGGTATAGGAACCTGGACTTTGGCTAGACACCCCCACACTTTGAAATATTTCAAGAATGAGATGTATGTAGGAAAAGATTACCTCACTGAGGGCCTATTCAAACTCAATGTAATTGCAGTTGTTATGAATAAAGATTTCAACATACAGATGCTGATCCGTTGCTAAAAAGCTCGATAGTAAATTTTTCCAACCAATTTTATATCGTTGGTAACATTACCAACTAAAATTCTGTTTGTAAATGACAAAATAAATTGTTGGCAATTTTCGAATCTTGTCAACAAGACTTCCGTTGGTAAATTTACTAACTAAAATTCGATTGGTATTCCATTAGTAACTTTACTAACAAACAGAAAATAAGTTAGTAAATTTGGTTCTTTAATATACAAATTTTGTTTGTAATCGGTTGGTAATTATAGTAACGAAAAAAATGTCATTGGCATTCCGTTAGCAACTATACTAGCACATACCAACTTGGATTGCATATCCGATAGTATTATTTCAAAATACATTGGTAATCAGTTAGTAAGTTTAATTACGGAAAAGATTTGTCTGTAATTTACCAAGAAATTTCAAATTCATATGTAAGTTGGTTACTATTACGTTAGTAATTTGTTAGTAATAAAAAAAACTTCCATTAGTAATTCGTTACAAAGCTTATTATCATAGAATCTGTTAGAAAATACTACTGATCGACTAGTAATTCAATATCAAAATTGTCATTTTTAATATCCATAATTTAAATCTTCGAAAAAGATAAAAAAGAAACAAAAAGCAGTAGATATTTTATAACAATAACATCCATATGAAGTTAAAATAAACCATCCAAACTGTATCAAATGTAAACGACTCTAAAATAAACTAAATAAGACTCTTGTCATTATTTCACGAGTCATGTTTACGAGAAGGAGGTGTAGGTAAGCCAGCTATGATGCGTGACATACGTTCTTGGAGTATTTGATAAACTTGCTCATGCACCTCTTGTTGCACTCCCTGTCCCATTTCTTCACGCAATTCTTGTTCCATTTCTTCTCCCATTTCTTGTCTAATCTCTTCCCTGATCTCTGATCTCATCTCATTCTTCATCTCTTCCTTCATTGTTTGCATTCGTTGTCTGACACATTCATTCACCTGAGCATTGAAGTCAATATTTGGAGGTTGAGATGTTGAAGCAGAAGATAATTGCATCCTGAAAGAAAAAAAATATGATATAAATGCTATAAAAATATTTTTGAAAGAAAAACCATCATGAAACAGCTGAATACACAAAATGAGAATTCTAAGAAGGGCTTATAATACTTTATATCATGCCAAAACAGTGACTATTGGTCTGTCTGATTCATTCTATTACACTTAATTCTCAATAAAAACTTTATTCTCCTTTCAAAGCACACCCACTCACCAAAACAGTTATTATGTTTTACATAATCAAGAACCAACACTCAATAAAATAATATACAGTACCTTACTCAACAACAAGAAGAGTTATCACTAAAAACTTAGTAACGATTCAAGATAATGAGGAGCAATCTTTTGGCATTTGAATTCATTATTATGCAACAATAATATACCCAATGTAATCCCACAAGTATGGTATGAGAAGGGTAGTGTGTATGCAAATCTTACCTATACCTTATGAGGTAAAGAGGTTTTTTTTGATAGACCATCGATAAAAACAATATAAAGAAGTTCAAATAAGGAAACCAGCGAGACAGAAAAAGTGATAAAATGTTAATTCATTATCATACATTTCATTTTATTTGTTTCTAGTTTCTTGATTAGATTAGGAGTAATCATGAGGGATAATATAAGCCAAAATTTCAAACACAAATCTAAAAATATAATTAAGAATGTTTATGTCACTTACATATGTGTTTTCGGACTTCTGGTCTACAAACTCATTGTTAGCCTTGACATGTGTCTTCCTTAGAAGCTCATGTGGATGAGGCGGTCTTCCTAGTAGTTTAGCCTAAAATTGAAATCAGATTTACCACAATAAGTACACAGGTAGTAGCTTTAAAGAAATTACAACTTTGGCTAAATAAAAATCAAAATACCAATTGTCTTGCATGTTTTCGGTGAGTTCTGGAGCCTCCTGTATGGCGTGAGGGGCCAGATCCTTCGCCACCTTTCTCCCTTAGGCGATTTTTTGAGCATTGTGTGGACTTGGCTTTGAATTCCTCTGTCTCCCAATGAGGCTCCCAGCTTTCCCAAATAGATACCGGGATATTTTTGCGCTTCTTCTCACAACCCCTTGCTTCAGATAACATATATACCACTGTATCGTTCTGCACATTTTCTCATAAATGTATCCTTTATGGCACCTTCAATTGTAGTATCCCATTGAAATCGTTTCTATAAAAGAAAAATAATACACGACATCGATACAACATAAATTTTAAGCATACAATCGTTTAATTAGTATTACTTTACCTTAAATTCCTCCCAATAGAAGTCCTTTGTCTCTGGTGTAACAGACTTCCAATCATGTCCTTCGCGATCCAGCTTCTTCTTGAGGATTTTTGTGACTGCCCGAGATACATTATTACTTGGTTCCATGCTTGAATAAGTAACAAACATTATAATTTAACACCATCAAGCCAGGTAAAAGAGAACACAACCAGAAAAATATAAATTAGGCAGGTTAATGCTTCTGTTAACTTTTGTTACTCTTTACACAAACATGAACAGAGCAACAATAACAACAGTAAACTGAATAGAGTATCAACACAAATTTGCAGAATGTACAGACTCCATAAGCTGTGTACAAAATATGTGACCAATAGAGAACAAGATGTAGAAATAACACTAAGAACAAACTGAAGAGATCAATAGTAACAAGTAATCAGTCCAATCTAATAGATCAAATGATTAATAATGGAGTAGCAAGTAACCAGGAGAGTAGCACTGTGTACACACATGTTCATAATTAGAATGAAACAAGATTCGGAGCATCAACACAAAATTACAGAAAAAATGGGGCAGGAAAATTTTGTAGCCGTTCTACAGGTAGAATATACTCATACTGCGTGAACCATCGATCCTCAGGCAACAAATCAATCAAGAAAATTTAATGTCACGCCCCGAGTCTACACCCTGGACGTGGCCGGCACTTGAGGACCATTGCTGGCCCCAAGCGAACCCTTGGCCTGGCTTTCTTAACTCAGTGGAAACTTAACTCAACAGAATAACTCAATGCAATGAAAAGTCATAAAACAACCTAACTGATAAAATCTGGCCAAAAGGCAACTCGAGTCTCAAAATAGAGTATTTATATATACATGCATAAGAGACTCAATACTAACTGACTGACTGTCTATGAAGCCTCTAAAAACTACTGAGATGGATGTTGGGACAGACCCCACAACATCCTAATAAAGCAAAAACTAGGAACACAAAATATCGGAGTCCTCCGGAAAGCAAGGAGGCTCACCACCGACTCTGGAGTGCTCAGCTGGATCAACGGCGTGCCGGATGCTGATC
>JAJOOO010023059.1:0-13802 GCA_029582685.1 Solanum piurae | reverse complement strand
TTATATGTGAACAAGTTTGTATTTCTCTTTTGTTTTGTATTCAACCTAATTGTATACCAACAAGTTTTGTATTTTATGTGCCTACTTTACCTTTCAAAGTCACTTTGTATTTCAAATGAAGAGAGTATTTAATTTCTTTTGTATTCACAACTTTATATTCAATCTCACTTTGTATTTATAACTTTGTATTTTCATCTCACTTTTGTATTCATATATTTTTGTATTCAACATATAGTTCATGATCGATTAGTTTGTATTTTACCTTTCAAAGTCACTTTGTATTTCAAATGAAGAGAGTATTTCTTTTGTATTCACAACTTTATATTCAATCTCACTTTGTATTTATAACTTTGTATTTTCATCTCACTTTTGTATTCATATATTGTTGTATTCAACATATACTTGGTTGATTAGTTACATTTTTTTTTACCCTCCCTAGGAGCTCCCACCCCTTTTGCTCCCTTGATGACTCGAACAGGGGTGTTTACCATCCGAACAACTCACTCTCGTCCAATGATTAGTTACATTAACTTAATGGGATACAAATTATTGTATGCATTCAAACAGAAAAAACAGCTACTAAACTAGAAAATAATAATTTCATTTGTTATACATCATAATTTGGATACAAAACATTCGAAAAAAGCTATAAATCCCAATCCATACAAAGATTTCACTGATTCAATCAGGAAAAAACAACAACACTCTTGTACTCGACATATACGAATATCTCATCCAAACAAATTAAAAAATCGAAAAAAAAATACCTGATTGTTCACTGGATGCGACAAATTTATAGTTGTCAATTTTGAAAAATTATGTTTCAAAAATATGTCGTATTCAACTTGAAGAAGCTTTGAAAGTTAGCAAATGAATGATTCGGAAGACAAACTAAATTATTTTAAATTTTTTTTGATGTTCTTAAGAAGAAAGCAAAAAAAACGCTCGACAGAAAGATGACTATTTATGCTCTTTTCAAAATGTAATTGATTTGTATTTAAAATCTTTTTATCTTTTTTGAATTTTTTTGTTCCATGATTTTCTCTGTTCTGTTATTAATTATTTGTATTCCTTCAAATTAATCAAAATAAAATAAATACATAACTAATCCCTTAACAAACTAAAATAATGACATTTTTAATAAATAATAAAACTGTTGCTAAGGAGTCCCACTAAAAGCTAAAATATTGTTGTTTTGAAAATTTTTCCAAGAAATTATGCAAATCAATTTACTTGGTTTTGTAACAAAAAATGCTTTTTGTTTATGGGCAAGACCCATTTATTGAATAAAAAGAGGGCTAAATCACAATTGACTTGGGTCCAAAAGTGACCCGAGCCCAAAACAAAAAGGCATCAGCAACAAGCTGAAACGACAAAAAAAAACGGAAATGAATTGTCTGAACCAAGCGGATCTCCTATTAGCTCCATGTTGGTTGTTCATGGAGCTACCAGAGGTCCTTTCATCGAATCAAACATGACAAAACTCCATTAATCTTGAGTGGTATCTATTTGAGTGCTCAAAAATCTCACAAGCAACATGAATTAGATTAGGTGAAGACTTCTTCAGTTCCACAATGTTGTCATCTTCATCTATCAAGGTAAAAGACCTAATCCCCTTGTACATCACCTGAATAAACCTTAATCAAAAGAAATAACCTAATCCATCCTTAAATCGTGCAGATTGAGCTCAAGAGAACTGATACCACTGCATCTTAGTTCGGGATATCATAAGTATTTTTCTCAATCTTGATCTATATACGCACGCTTGAGTTACAACATACTATACTCTATGGAGAGTAACTGTTTCCTTTTTTTTTTGTCATGTAACCCTTTTTATGAGTATTTGTTTGTCCTGTTAATAGTAATCTTTTAACTTGATCCACGATTTCTGTTTCAACATTTTTTTATTCTGAGCTTTGATTATCCTTGCTTGTCTGCTTGAATTATTGTTCTTTCTTGTATTGTCATATATTCATTAGAGAGAAATTGCATTATAGTACATGCAAAATCATAAATAAGGTTAGTTAAAAAATCACCCAGGTTGTTGCCTTTCCTGAAAGTGTGTAATACCACCACCTCCCTCTCCTTTGGGATCTCCTGAATGCATCTTATATTCATTGAACGTTACTTTGTTTTTACCATTTTATACACAAAATCGTGTTTTTAATGGAAAAGTCAGTATGTTATTGTCATTTCACACAATAACTAACTCCTTGTTTCCAAAATTCAAACCCACCATCCCAAAATATTAAATAAACATTATCGACTTTTTAGTTATTTTTTTTCGATTAATAGTATCACTTTCATTAATAAAAAATATTTACAATCAAAACAGAGCAGTCTAGGACTACTACTACCTCTATCAATACTATTGCATACCAATATAAAACTCTAATTACAACAAATATATCAAGGATAATAAACATTCAAAAGTTAGGAGTAAAGACTGACAACAAACTATTCTTTTCCCATGTATATGTATTTGCTGGACCACTTTCTTTAAAATTCTGCCAGTATCCAATCTTCCATTTGTTGAAATATGCAATTATTTCTTTATCGTATAGTGTGTGATAATCATAGAAAAATAATTGTCGTGACTTGGACTATTGTAGAGTTTTTTTTTGCGATTGTACTCACCCAATGCACCTCATAATTCCAATCTAGAATAGGCCTTACAAATACTAACCAAACACACAACCTGGACCATAGAAATTTGATTTTACCAATAAATTTGCATAGTAAATATCCTGATTTGATCAACTACACCCTACCAACATAAAAAATCAATTTTAGACCAGCAAGTTATCTGGACAGTAATCTTATTAATCAAGGCATTCTCCCTTCAGAAAATAAATTTTATTAGAAAAATAATTTTAAAAATATTTAGGCTTAAACCAAATATCCGGAATCATTCTTTTAATATACATTTTTTTAGGTCAATTTTTTTTAAAATATTGGTATTTTGATTATTTCTAGTTATTCCCTTTGTTTAGACTACTTAATAATGGTGGTGTTATAAACTACTATTAAAAGTAGAACTCCAAAAAAAAAAACAGATCTAATAACTTATATACGATTAAAGTGTACAAAATATTTCATTTTTTCTATACGTCTTATAAAATTAAATTTATCATACATACCTATATGAAAAAGTGACCATATTGACATTCATCTAGCCCGTAAACTCTTAATTCACCATGGCAAAATTCTTCATAATCTTCAATGTTTGTATTCAATAATCCTTTTCAACATGATTTTAGATTATGGTGTGATTTAGAAGAATTAGCTATGGTGATTTAGAGTTTACAATCTTGATGAATGTCGAGTTTAAAAAACTAAGCCTTGTAAATAAATAATGCAAAACAGTTGTCAAGACTTAGGTGAGGTATACAAGGTCAAATTACAAAGCCTTATATAGAGAAGTTTTAACCACAACATTTTGTAGATAATAAATTTGAAATATGGTGAAATAAATGAACAAATCAATTAGTCTCACAATATTTATTAAGTCAATAAATTCGCATATTAAACCACTTACAATGGGAAATTAATTATATTAAAATATTATAATATATTGAGGTGACATAATTTTGTTCTTATCTCGATCCTAGATAGATTTATTAGTTGACTACTAATAATTTGATATTGATTGACCTTAAATTTTTAATTTCATGGTAGATTTTTTATTTGAGATTTTTTCTTTTCAATTACCGTCATCAAAACTAATAATATTACGTCACATAATTTTAAATACAAATAGCCTAAAAGACACCTTACTTATCCCCTTTTAACATCATGACCCTCAAACATTATGAGGTTTCATTCAAACACCTAAATTTATTTAGAACATTACCAATCTTCGAGGTCGGTTCCTTCAATTAATTTACTTTTTATGAAAAACAAATAGCAACCTTAGGAGGTTCACTAATTACTATAATCTTCCCTGAGGTAATTCCTCAGATTCAAAAAAGTGAGAAGGAACTTTCTCTGTCCTATGCCCTCATCACTGACCATTCCCCTTATCTTTGTATTTCTTGATCGGTCGCTCAAGAGACTGACATTTGTTCTTATTGCAGAATTATTTTTTGACCTCGAAAGGTTTATTTTTTATTTTTTTCAATTTATGTTATAAGAAAATTGATTGTGGATGTTAAAAAATAATTTTAAAACTTTTGTAGTCGAAAACTGGTCTCATGATGTCGATTTTTTTCAACTTTCTAAAGTTGAATTATAGAGTTTTTTCACTAGTCACTAATGCTGACAATGTAAAAGGATTACAAAATTAGGAAGGACACAAACACAAAATTAATGATAATGAGGAGATTAATGCCAACAAGAGCAAGGAACTTACAATTATTACTAATTAGAAGCAAGGTGACTAAAAATTTCGACGCAGAGCAAGACAATTCTTAATATTTACTAGAAAATTTGTGTGCATAATTTAGACTTATATTGTTGTAGTTAAGTTCTTAGTTACAAGAGGTTTAGGATTCTAATCTATTTATTCACAATTTCTTTTACAATAAATTTGCTACTTGCATGATAAAAAAAGTTCTAAGAATATACAACTCACGACAAGACTCAAACTTCCATCCTTAAGGCAGTAAACTGGAGCTTTAACCATTTGCACAATAAGGTTCATTTCTAATACTCTCATCGTTTAGTTGTCACGTTGCAGTTTTCAAAAGTTAATTTGACTAACTTTCAAGACTAAATTAATTATATTAAATTGATATATACACTAAAGATTTAATTATTCAAAAACTATATGAAAAATACTATAAATTACAATTTTTTTCATGATCAATATGATGAAAAAATACTTATTCAAATGTTAGTAAAAATATTTATCGTTTGACTCTTAAAAGGAAATCATGATTAGTAAAAACGAATAGAATTAGGAGCAATACATAATACAAAATAGAGTATATTAATTATGAATTGATGTTGTTGTTATCTATATTTATAACGTACCTAATCAAAATATAATGGTAAAAATTAAAAAAAAACATCGAGTTGAAACTTTGTTTTCATAGTTTAAGAGGAACTACTTCTTAATTGCATTCAGATTTTATTTAAATCATTCTCTATATCAAACTCTTTTTGGATGGTGATGATCATAAAACTCGTAATATATAGAAATAATTATATTCTAGTGCAGTTCATAAAGTTATATGATATAATTCAGTCAAGATTTTCAATGTGTATCTAAATTAACTAAATTTCATGTCATCATTCATGATAAAATTCTATTAAAATGATTTTATTTTATTTTTATGGCTGAACGCCTACTAAACATTAGAAAACTATATAACAAGTCTTATACATTAATTCCAATCATATTTTTTGGTATACGATTCTGGAGAATTATGAGCTGCAAAGTAAAATCCATCATCCTGTACTTTCCAAAAACATTCATAATCGTTTCCAATTATTCTTCCACATTCACGAGATTGATACATTTGGCTGTTGAAAACATCAAAAAATTGTTTTTTAGAGCCCCATGAATAGTGACAATAGAAACGAGTAGTACCTAAGAGATTTCCGTGGAATGAAAAATTGTAATCATCACCCACTTTAGGAGTTTTCAACCCAAGATTATCATCTTTAGATTCACATTGAACAGAAAATGGAACATCGTTATTTGGTAGAGCGTTGATGATATGAACTGTGAAACCAGCAGTAAGTGCAGAATTTGTTGTTTGAACAAGAATGCTCAATAGGACTACTGAAAATACTATGATTTTGATCATCATGAATCTCTTATATATTTATCTAATGAATCTCTACATAATTTCTTCTAATAGTTTGCCCTTATATATAGTGTGCATATACCATTGTAAAGTGGTTGACATAGAAATGATTGTTAAATGATTTTTGCTACTTTAAATGGTTGAGATAGAAATGACTATTAAATGATTTTTGCTACTTTAAAATGTCGACTTGCATATAATACATAATGCAAATATGTTGTCTGAACTGATGTTATTTGTTATTCCCTATCCAACAATACTTGTACATTATTAAATTTACACACTTTTTAGGAAATTATATATAAGAAAGTAATTTTTTTTATATCATCTTTTGAATATAATAAATATAATGTCTAGAAAAATATAATAGGAAAATATTTAAATATAATTAATAATAAGGATAAATTAGGAACAAAGTGTAAAATTATCCATTGATTTCATAAAGTGAACAAGTATTGTTGGACATCCCAAAATAGTATAGTGGATAATTATTGTTGGACGGAAGGAAGGAGTATTTGTGTTGATAGTGTACCTTACCAAAATATAATGTTCAAAATAAATTGAGTTGAAACTTATTTTCTTTCTTAGTTCCAACAGAATTAAATAACTTTTAACTATATATAAATTTTATATTAAGTCGAACATTGTTGTTGAGTGAAAACCATTCTCTAATTCAAGTATTTCTCATAAACGCATAATTAATAACCATGGTATTTTTATTATTTAACAAATAGTTATTCAACACATAGTAATACATCATGAAGAAGTTTTGGAAATTACATACAACATATTAGTTCCCCAATTTTTTGAATGTCTAAAATTTTCACTTGTATAATGAAATGAACTTCAAAAAATAAGTAAATAAAGTGAATTAGAGGGAGCTAACTAATTAAAATTTGAACGACGATAAATTCGGAATTTAAGAGTGAAGTTGATTATTTTGAATGTCACTCCACTAATATAAAAAAAGTACAGCTAAAGGTTGTAATATTAGGCCTTAAATAGATATGTGGGGTGATTTTGGTATGAATGTTATGTTTTGGTATGAACATTGAATTTGTTCATTATTTGTCTGACCCATTTTTTATTTTTTGGTATGTTTCTGGTTAAAAAAATTAAATAATTTTGTTGGAATTTGTATACTACTAATACCAGACATGTATGACAATCGATAAATTGTATACTACTAATTTGTGAATGAATATTGATTAAAAATGCTTATAACTAAATTTGTTCATTCTTTGTATGAACCATTATTAATTTTTTGGTATAAATCCGATATAAAAATTGACGTAAATTTTGTATGAAATTGGTATAATAGTAAAATCAATTTTTTATGGAAATTTATAGTTTTTTATGGCACAAGAATGGTATGATTTAATTTTTATTTTTGACATTATATTGGTATGGAATTGTGCATAATGGTGGGATGAAATTGATATACTATTTATTTAATAAAAGACAATTACTAGTTATAAATTGTATGATTTTGTATTCTTTTTGGCACGAATCTTGTATGAATCAGTGTTTACTTTTGACATGAAATAGGTATAGAAAGTATGCATAAAAATGGTATGAAATTTGCATATTGATATAACATATGTATAAAAGTTATTTGTACTTTTGTATCTTGTAATGCCGGCACAATAATTTATGATGGAACAGAAACATATGCAATTCAAAAAGTTTTGGAGCATAATTTATTGTCGCCTGGTTCAAAAAGACTATAGGGAGACCATAACTTGAACGCTGGAAATGATTTGCTGATTTGAAATTCAGGAGGTCTAAGGTTACGTACAATACATGTCGTCGAGAGGGACATTACATGAAGACATGTTTAAATTATCCTACTGAAAAAAAGACATAATTTATTTTTATTTTGATTTGGTTGTTTTATTGTGACAAACTCATGTTTTGATTTACTTTGTCTTTTAAATTAATGACTTATATATTCTAAACACTTATTATGTGTACTAATTAATCATTTGTGTATTCAATGTTTTTTAAATGTATAGTAAAAAATTAGGTAATTTTGGTATGCAATTGATGATATCAACTCGAAAAATTAAGTCAAATCTTGGTATGAAATTGGTATACATTTTGTAACACCCTAGAAATTTTTTTCGAACTAAGACTCGAACCATCCTTTGTTATGAGTAGCATTTTACCGAGGAAATTAAAATTTCTTAAGTGTTAAGGTCACTAGATGTAGCACCTTGAGTTCCAAGAAGAATTAAAGAGATTTTATTCAAAGTGATTCCTAAGTTCCTTTAAGTTTTGGGTAAACTTCAAACGACCATAACTCTCAGTACAAGATGAGTTAGGTGAGATACAAGGTATTCAATGAAAGGACTTTGAAATATCTTTCCAACGCCAACAAATTTTCTAAATTTCGAGTTCTGAGTAAAACGTTATGACTGATTTACTAACGACGCTCAAACTTGGCAACATCTCCGCGATGGCTCAGCATTACGGAGCCAATACGGACCTCACTGCCTGGTGAAAAATTATTCCGACTCCTAGCTCATTTTATTTATTTCTTTATTTAGGGGTATTTTAGTCCTAAAAACTCTTAGGAGGTCATCTAAATTGCCCTAAACGTGTAGAAAATTAGTTTTCATAAATCAAACCCTCTCATCCACTCCAAAAATTCTAATGCTTAAGGAATTCAAGAAACGCTAAGGCTAGGGTTCTTCTTCCAAGATTTTCCTTCAAGATCTTCAATAAAAGTGGTTCTTTTAGGTATGTAAGCTTCCATAGTGTTGGGTTTGTTCACCCACACACTAATCATGTTAATTTCAGCGTTAAGTTCGTTCTGAAAAGTTGAAAGTATGATGTTCTTGAATTATGTTCTTGAAATTGGCTTTAGTTCTTGAGTTTAGATGAGATTGTTGAGTTCTTGATGAAATCATGTCGATTTTAGAGGTTTTATGAGTAGGTTCTTGTGTTCAAGTGCTAGGTATCTAAATCTAAAGAAGGATTAATTGAATTTAGGTGAATTGGGGTTAGAAAACGAAGAAGGAAAAAGTCGGGCGAATCTGGCAACCCAGTCCGCATCGCGGACCTGCCTCCCCATTTCATAAAATTTTTCTTCACGTTGCGGAGAGGTCACGGACCCCTCTGCCTCAAAAGTTATTCGTGACCAAATATTAAAATGCATCTCCGCGTCGCGGACTTGCTTCCAGACAGTGATTTCTTGATCGTTTCTCATGTTTAACTATCTAAAAACACTCCTAAACATCAAGAGATATTTCCTATCACAAATTATAACCTTGAATTCATAATTCATAATTCAAATTCAAGGTAGAGTTAAGAGTTAAGTTTTGAGAGTTCTTTTGAACATTTTGAGAAAGTCCCTTTGAGTCTTTTTGAGGAGTCTTCTACAACTTCTAGTAACTTGTTTCAAGACTCAAGCAAATGAGTATGAGGATGAGGATGAGGAGAATGTATTCATGAGTCTACTTTGTTATCATGAGATCTTTCATATCATGAACCATAACTCTTGAATTCATAATTCACATTCAAGAGAGAGTTAAGAGTATAGTTCAAGGAAGCCTTTGAGTTCAATTGTGAATCCTTTGGGATCCATCATCGATTTGAGTAAAGTTTTGAGTAAGTAAGTATGAGAATGAGAAGAGTTGTATACATGAGTTTCTTATTGATATTTTGACCTTTGAGTCAAGTCGTTCATGCCCATAAGTTCCGCATGAACTCCATCAGTTGAGTACATTTGAGAGGAGTAGTATCTTTAAGTTCTAAAACTTGAGTATTGAGTTCCTAATTCCCTTAAGATTATATTACTAATCATGGGAATATTACATGTTACCCACGAAGTCCTTGAGTTGAATTGTTCATCCCCATAATTCCGCATGAACCCTATAAGTCGAACAGTCTTGAGATGAGAAATATCTTTGAGTCCTTGAGTTGAGTAGCTCAAGCTCATAATTCCGCATGAACCCTCTGAGTTGAGTATTCTTGAAACAAGTATTACCATTGAAGTTCTTGAGTTCTTAAACTGTATTTTGATGAAAGTAAAGATGAGTTTTGAGAAAAGACTTTTCTAAAATATGATTAGTATGACAATCGAGTATGTCATCAATGTATGAGCAGTGTGGTTTCTAGATATACCATCAATGTTTATGCAGTATGACTTCCCGAGTCATCTGTTTACATCCCTACTTTATTCAAATAGGGCGAAACGTCGCGGTGACTTAAAAAATAAACAATTGAGTCAATTTTAAAAGAAATTTAAGAAAAATAAATTTTAAAAGGAGTCGCCACCTAATTTTAGGAAAAAACTAGGAAACCATTAAGTGATCTACGAAACCAAGATTCTAGGAAAGGGGTTCAAGTTATTTCGAAGGGAAGGTGTTAGGCAT
The DNA here is from genome assembly GCA_029582685.1 of Solanum piurae. NCBI lineage: Eukaryota > Viridiplantae > Streptophyta > Magnoliopsida > Solanales > Solanaceae > Solanum > Solanum piurae. Next base: position 3,670 of record JAJOOO010023059.1, on the reverse strand, counting down.
CCTTCGAAATCCATAACTGTGGGTTCCGACTGAATTCATTTTTTCAATTTGAGGAGGAGGTAAAAATAGTATACAACTATAACAAACATGCAATATACACAAGTAATAAAGTAAACAAGTAATATTAGAAACGACCTAATATTTGTCTGTCGTCAGCAAATATACATAATAATGAATATAGTATTCAAACTTTATTCGAATGGCTTCGATGAGAAGCGACTTCGGGGTACCTGTAAAGTCACTTAGTAAAAGTGTTAGTACTAAATAAATATGAATAACTCAAATAATAACTTAAAAATAAAAACATGTCTTATTAACATGGAAGGCCTTGGAAATTGATAGTAATTTCTTCATCGGCCATTTTAACATATAAAAACTACAAACATAAACTAAATTTCCGTCTTTTAAAATGGGGAGACCTCCAAAACCGACGGATAGATTTTATCATTGGCCATTTAACTTAAATAAAATATATATAAAATTAAACTAAATTTCCATATTTTATAATGTGGAGGCCTCCAAAACCAACGAAGAAATTTTTTCATTGGCCAATTTAACTTGTTTAATCTCTATTTTTATACGAATTACAATAACAATGAAAATACCAAAGACTACTTCAAGAAAATATGGAAGCAACGATATTTAATAATTAATGAACAACCAACAAGATCAAATTAATGTATAACTATTCTAGGATGAAAATGGTAATAGCATAGTAATAAAAGAAAGCTTAAGCACATGGAAATAATTGCAACAGTGGTTTATCAAAATCAAGAAAATCAATACATTATTAGAAATAGTGATAAGAACGAGAAATAAATAATAATAATAATTTTAAAAAAAGAATTTCAAGAAAATAAACAAAAACAAACAATTCACAATATAACAAGCGTAAAAATATTAATTATAGGACTCAATCAATCCGATCAACAATAACAAGTATGAGAAATATAAATACTATAAAGATACTTCAATATTCATATATTTAGCCTATAACAAAACAAAATAGAATAGCAACTAAAAATTAACCGACCAAAAAATGGAGTTCACCGGAGCATGGAATTTTCCGGTCAGATCTGGAATATTACTAATAACAATATATAATCTACCACAAAATAAAAAGAAATTAGAGATGATCACTGTCAGATGCAACCCAATAACACAAAAATATAAAGAAAAATCATCAGGGTCTAAACTATTTAACAATGAGAAAATAAAAAGAAAAAGGGGAAAAAGAGGAACTGACAGTCTGTTGTTCATAGTGTCTCGGTGGTTTGGAGCTCCAAGCTCTATTTTGCCAGAAATGAAGAGGAAAGGGTTGTTTTTAAGAGGTTCGCGGTGACCATAGTTAGTCTTTGCTGGAACTTTCAAGCTGGGGTTGTTTGACTGTTGTTGTTGGTTCATCGGAGAACATGGAAATGGGGTCGTTTGGTCAGCTGGTTCGCTTCTCCAGTTCATTTAAGCTCGAAACTCCTCGTCGGAGTGACAAATGGCTTAGTAAAGCTGCGGGTTTCAGGTTGTTTTTGGTTTGTGGGTGTTGGTAGCGAGAGGGATTGGGGTTTTGGTCGGAAATGAGTGATTTGGGGTCGGAATTATGCCGGAAAAAGCGGTGGTTTTGGTTTGATGATTTTGGAGCTTAGAGCTCGCGATGGTCTGGGGTTTCGGGATGGTTTGGTACGCTGATTTGGGTCTGGTGGTAGAACTGTGTTTCTGGTGGTTTGGAGCTCGAAAGCTCACTGGAAACTATGGAGAAAATGAGAGAGAGCAGCGTGGGTTGGGGTCTGGCGAAGCTCGTTGTTGGAGCTAGTGGTTGCTGGAGGTTCGCTGGATTTGGTGGCTGAAACAGTGAAGGAGATGAGAGCTGTTTGGCCGGAAAAAAGGTGATAAACAGAGGTTGTTTCAAGTTGTTTCCTGGCTGGTTTTCTGGTTGTATTCCGGCGAGGTCTTGCCGGAAAAATGAAGAAGAGGGAGGTGGGCGATCTGGTGGGGTTTGAGGTGGTGGAGGCTAAGGGACGAAAATGGGAGAGGAAAAAAAAACTTAGGGTTTTTGCCGAAATTCTTCACTCCAAAAAAAAATTCACCCCCCACTCAATGACTAAGAAAATAGGTTAAAATAGAAAATAAAAAATCACTTATAGTACAATACCATTATATAAAATTAATGGGCCGAAACCACTAGCTAATAAAATATATGTGTATAAAATCTTATTCATATTCGAATGAATTTTTAGACTGTGAAAAATATCAAAATAAATATTAACAAATGTAACAAATAAAATTAACATTTAAAAAATATAATGAATGTAACTAATGACATGTAAAATGCAATTTTAAGATTAACTGATAAAAGAAAATTCCTAAATTTTGATAAATAAGAATAGTTATCGATAAACTTATTAAAAATTATAATTTTTTTTTATTTTGAACTATTAAATAAATAAAACTTAAAAGTTACGAATTTTTGAAAATGTTAGGCCAAAATTGGGTGTCAACAGCTGTCCCTTTCGTTGAATATGATTGATGAAGAAATCGGGGACAACGAAAATTGACAAACCCAATTTTGGCCGAACACATGACCTTTCTATAAAAGTGTGGTCGGAATGTGGTGGAAGTCAATCCCGAACTTGCCTCCAAAGGGTTCCACGCCGTGTTGCGTCCTTGTTGAAGTAGTACGCATTTGTGGCTCAACTGAGAATACATCCTCTTGGATGTTTTAAAAAAAGAAGAAGATGAAACTCATTAGTAGAGACAAGATTACAGGAAAAAATGTAGCATCTCTTACTATACGGCAAATGAAAATGATCTATTGGTAGGGTAAAAATGCATGTCCATCGGTAGGACGAATAAAGATGATGATCCATCGGTAGGATTTTGAATGTATGTCCATCGGTAGGACGAATGAAGATGATGATCCATCGGTAGGATTTTGAATGTATGTCCATCGGTAAGACGAATGAAAAAAGATGATCCATCAGTAGGATTATGAATGTATGTCCATCGGTAGGACAAATGAAAAAAGGATGATCCATCGGTAGGATTTTGAATCTATGTCCATCGGTAGGACGAATAAAACTTGTTTCGACACAAGTCTCCTCCGACCTGAACGTGGAATAGATAAGGTGCACATCATTCACCTCCGAATAGATGCGACTTAAATGCAAATATCTTTTAACGCAAGTCTCCTCCGACTTGGACGTTCAAAAGATAAGGTGCACATCCTTCACATCCGAATAGATGCGACTTAAATGCAAATATCTTTCAACGCAAGTCTCCTCCGACTTGGACGTTGAAAAGATAAGGTGCACATCCTTCACTTTCGAATAGATGCGACTTAAATGCAAATATCTTTCAACGCAAGTCTCCTTCGACTTGAACGTTGAAAAGATAAGGTGCACATCCTTCACCTCCAAATAGATGCGACTTAAATGCAAATATCTTTCAATGCAAGTTTCCTTCGACTTGAACATTGAAAAGATAAGGTGCACATCTTTCACCTCCGAATAGATGCGACTTAAATACAAATATCTTTCAACGCAAGTCTCCTCCGACTTAGACCTTGAAAAGATAAGGTGCACATCCTTCACCTCCGAATAGATGCGACTTAAATGCAAATATCTTTCAACGCAAGTCTCCTCCGACTTGGACGTTGAAAAGATAAGGTGCACATCCT
>JAJOOO010023058.1:0-20588 GCA_029582685.1 Solanum piurae | reverse complement strand
ATCCCTCCTAGCTAGTTTGAAGTGTTGGATTGCTTTCCTCCAAGACTTGGTATGTCCTCATGGATTCGAGGATAAGACTTTTAAGTTCTTTTGTTCATGTAATAGACACTTTTAGTTTTGTTTTGATTGTAAAGGGTTGTGTCCCTACATATGTTTTGTGTTTGTGTCTAAGATGGCCATGTGAGACTTAGACTTCCGCTGTGTGTTTTAAAGTTGTTTTAATGAAGTTTGAATGTGTGGATGTAAATAAGTTTTTCATTTCGCACTATTTTCATTATTGAATGCAATGAATGACTATGTGGCTCGTATAAGACTCCTTCGGGGTCGAATATGCCATGTTACGACTAGGGGGTACTCTCGGGTCGTGACACTAGGACCTCTAGTAAATTTAAGAAGTGATGCAAATAAGCCGACCAACAACAAGGTTTCCTCTTTCTTGATTGAAGCCCATATGAATGTGGACATAATTACTCAGACTGCTCCTCCCCATCTTGTTCCTCTAATCCTTTCTACTCATATTCACTACGAACCTCTAAAACATGATCATCCTTATTGGAAACCCAACATCATTGGGGAATTCACTTGTTCATCAGCTTGGGATCTAATTAGATAGAAAAGGAACAAAACCACCATCAATACCTATACTTTGCAAAAATGCATTCTTTCAAGTGCTCATTTAACCTCTTGAGAACACTAAGTGGGGAGCTTTCCATCAATGAAAAGCTCATCAATTTTGGCTAAAACCCACCTGAGTGTTACTGATGTTATAGACCTTGCATAGACACCATCGACCACATTTTTGTTGCTGGCAATTTTAAAAATAACATTGGGAGCACCTATACTAATTGATTATGAATTAGAAAATAGTAGACCCCTCTTAAAAACCATATAATCAGAAGGTGGACATCAAAAACAAAAAGGGAAGCTCAGAAGATTATCATTCATTCAACCCCATCTTTATTTGAAGGAAATTGTGGAATAATAGATGTGCCTCCAAGTATGGTGGAAAACATTCCAATTTCTCAAGAGTCACGCATTCTTTTCTCAAGGAGCTCTCAAAACTACTACTCCACATTGTTTTCCTTATATTAAGTTTCCCTCTAACTTTAAAGACCTAATTCCAGTGTTAGATAAATGCTCACATGAAATTTGGGTTACTACTGTGCATTGGACCGAACCTATAGATCAGTGGGCCGGGTGAAACTTAACACTGATGGAAGTGCTCTAGATAATCCAGGAAGAATTGGTGAAAGGGGTATCCTTAGAGATACTCAAGGTTACCTTATCTTTTCTTATGCAACTCCTATTAAAGAGGCAACAAATAAACATGCTCAAGTTGAGGCTGCTATCTTTGAACTGTCATGGTATCTCAATATGGATACAAAATAGTGGTCCTTGAAGTGGACTCTAAATTACTAATCAATCGGATAAAGAATCGTGTTCATCCCCCTGATCATTAACCAAACAGTTGGGTAAACTCAACAATATTATAAGTCAACTCCAAAGCTTCAAGTGCAATCACATATTTAGATAGGAAAATTTACTACTGATTAATTATCCAAGTATAGTCATGATTTTCCTAGTCCTTAACTTTCCTTCAAGAAGCAACATCTACCTAAGGAGGCTAGGGATAATTTTGAGTTAGACAAGATTGAAATTTCTATCTTTAGGAGAAGGAAACTCAAAAGAATAAAAAAACTTCGATAGGTTCTTGATCTCAACTTGATTCTCTTCAGATTGGCTGTCTCTTAGTTAAATTATAGGGTTTTGTTTAAAAATGATTTTCATGTTTTATAAGGGTAGAGTCTCCCTTATTTATGATTTCTAGAATCAATGTATTGAGAGGAGTTCTCATATAGGTACATAGTTTCTTGGTGTTTTATTTTATAGGTACTAGGGATGAGTTGACCGACCTTAGAGGGTTAGTCGACTTATGAACCACCATAGGACCAAAGGTATGGTTTTCTATCCCCCCACTCCATGTATATTTTTCTTGCTATTTATTTATGCTATGCACTGGGTGTGTTTCTAAGCCTCTGCCCCGCAAGCATCGTTAAAGAAAAAAAATTTAGGGCCTAAATCCTAAACCCTAAATCGTAGGGTCTAAACCCTAAATCCTAAACTCTTAACCTTAAAGCCTAAAACCTAAACCATAAAATATAAACCCTAACCCCTAAACCATATACCCTAAACCATATGGCCTAAACCCTAAAGCATAAAAAAACCATAAACCCTAAATTCTAAACCTTAGGGCATAAACCCTAAATCCTAAACTCTTGACCTTATTAGGGACTAAACCCTAAACATCAAGGACTAAATTCTGAACTCTAAACTCTAAATCACAGTGCCTAAACCATAAACCCTAAACCGTAAACCTTAGAACCCAAACCATAAACCCTAAACAATAAATCTCAGACTCTAAACCCTAAACCTTAGGGTGTAAACCATATATATTAGGGCCTAAACCCTATATCATATATCATTGTGCCTAAACACTAAACCCTATCGCATCCTCATTTCCTTAAATTTTCTCTCTCTAAAATTCATCTCTAGGAGAAAACCACATAGGAAGAACTATCGAAATTGTTGCGCAGCCACTGGTGGAGCATTTTAGGACAATAGATCAAGATCGAAAGGTTCAAAAAAATTTTTATGAGAAAACCCCAACAAGAATCATCAGCTAATTCATCCTACAAATCCTCAAATTTGCAAAAGAAATCTACGATAACTATAGAAATTTTGGAGGAGGAGTTGAATTGGGCTTGAAGAATTATGTCCCTAGAAAAATCTTGCTTGATTTTGACAGATCCGACTGGAGAAGATACAAATGAAAAATTAGAGAATTCTACCATTTTAATTGAAGGATCTCAACAACAGAAATTTTTAGAAAATCGCGAATAAATCACCTCTGGTGCATAGGCTTATTCATGTATCTTCCATTTAGATTGAAGGGCTTTCACCACTGGGGATAACTCCTCCAACATTGTGCATCTCTCAATAAATTTACAGATAAAATAGATTATGGAACGGTGGTCGGAACATATTGAGTGAAATTTCCATAGTTCACGGGACTTGTTCAGGACAATACCAACATAAAAATGAGTTGGAAGATGACCTCAATCCGACCCAAAAAGAAGCCCCAACTCATATAGAACCAATCAACTCAAATTTTAAGAAAAAAGTTCACTGCAATCAGATTGAGTTAAGCTCAGGCAATGGAGTTTCAAAAAAATTCTTTGATAAGTCTCAGGGTCTTTACCATCAAAACACTGAAGTAGATAATTACTCTAGGAAAAGTTATGGTATTGAGGCTTTGAGCTCCTCCAATTTACTTGTCGAGTTGATGGTATTGTTCCATTGGAGGATATGAACGACAAAGATAACTTGAAGGAGTTCTCAATTACTGTTCCTATTATAATCATCAAGGATATATGATACATGTGTGTACTATCAATAAAAGGTAGGATGAACAAAATAAGAAGAAAGGAACACGAAGTAGAAAAGAAAATAGAAACAAAGGGGAACAGAAAAGACAAAGCAAGAAAAAGGCTAACATCTTGAGGTACAGGTGCAAGCTAATACAGATAACCCCAACATTACTTGGTGAGGCTCAAACTACTATTCAAAAACAAATAAAATAGTAAGCAGCCATTGTCAATAAAATATCCAACTAAGAGTCTAGGTCGAATCCCACAGAGAGTGATGCAAGGCAAGGAATTCTATCATAAAATTCAAAATGTAAATTCATTCATTGCACTAGTGAAACCAGTAGGAGGATGATTCCCCCAGATTTAATAAATAGGTTTTTGAATCAAAAGTTGCAATTAAGCTAAAATTTTAGAAATACAAAAAAGTAACAAGTAATCTAGGGATGCGGGGATTGGAAATTATTTTCACATAGGGGTAATTGTTTGCTCTATAGTGATGAATATTCATGGATAGGATGAGTCATCTTCAATGAAACTAATCTTCGTTTGATAGCCTAACATCATTTCATAGAATCTCATTTCATTCTCATTTTTGTGTTGTAGTAAACAATCAAATACCTTGCACTATTCTCTCTTTTGATACAACAATAGGGAAAATAGATCAGAACTGTAACCTCTATTTTCAAGAAAGTTCAAAACATCAAACCTAAATTATTGCAAGTAACAAACTAATGACTCACTCCAATCAATCTCTTTTAGCATTAATTAGATATCAGAAGTAGGATTTAAGTTTGCAACCATAACCCATAAGTTAACCCTATGCTAATTAGCCCAAATTCATATATGAACAACATCAAAATAGATCATAACACAATACCCAGTACATTTAATCAATAACTAACCCCTTAATTTCACCCCTATATCTTGGGGTTGTAGCCACCCATCACAAAGAGTAACGAAATTATACCTTTTATTGAAGCAGCCATGTGTAACATGGAATGACATAATTACAAGCAAACCACTTGGAATTAAACTTCAATTTATGAATTTCAAGAAAAAAAATGAAAATCCCAAAAAATTGAAAGTATTCTTCACAAAGTAAAGTGTTTCTTTCTCTAAGAAGTGATTACGAATTCTCTAACAATTTTTTAAGACTTTGAATTTCCGAACTCGTAACTTTCTCTCTCTTTTGTGCTATTTATAATTTCCTCAAAATTTGGCAAAAACTCAAATCGTGACCCATAGGGCGGTGCGATTCGGGGTCACTGATTAAATTATGTGAATTACAAACTACTCTCCAGCTCGCCTTTCTCGCTCTAGGCTTTAGGGTTTTGAAACTCAGACGATGAGATCGTTTGAGTCGTCCTTTCACATTCTGTGTATCATCGAGTACAATATTTTTTCTCCTTTCAAGCCTTCAATTTTTATTCATGTATTGTTCCTTTTGGTTATACACAGTATGCTCACCTTTCTGATTCTGCGAGTCACCATTTTCTCTTTTGTTCACTAACATGTCTTAATTAATTCAAGAGTTGTGCACTGTCTATTTGGGCGAAGTCATACCTATTAGGTGATTCACCCTTATTTCTAGGTGATCAACAATGTGGGGTTTACACTTCTTTTTATATTTTTTTGGAATTCATTCAAACATTAATATTTACGTTGACTTTTAGCCTTCATAGCTGCAAATAATCAAAATATCATTAGTATTGGACATAATTAGGAATTACCACTAATTGTTGAGCTAAATAGGCCTCAAATGAGTGTAAATCTACCACTAATCAACCCCCTAAACATAAACTTTTACTTGTCCTCAATTAAATGAAGAACACAATCTGATCAACAACGGGGTCTACAACATTACTTAATGAGAGCCAAAATGAAACTGTCATTACAAAACTACTCTAAACAATATGTAACAATCAATGATGACCGAGAAGCTTTAAATGATGACTATACCGTCTAAACACCATATCATGCTCATTATAGCCTCTTTTATAATACAACCCTATGTTTTAAAAATTGCATTCAAGTGCCCTCACATCATGAACAATTTCATGCTCTCATAAAGAAAATAAGTAAAGAAGAAAGGAATCAAGGCAACTGTCACTCTCTCAAAAGTGAAATACATGCAAGCTTCATCCCATAGGTTTGGCAATAATTTCCAATTGTAACACCCTGATTTAGAGAAGGGAAATTATTCACTTCTTAGTAGAATAGGTGATCCGCTGAGTCGACTTGGCGATTCGCCAAGTGGAACCTCCTCGCCTTTTGGATTGATCCCTAAGGTCCTGCATTCTGTAACTTTATGTGAGCCAAGTCGGGTTCGTCGTTTCATTCGGCGAGTCGCGAAATTTACTCCCCATAGACTAAAGTTGACTTAGCCCCCATGTCGACTCACTATAAATTTCGGTGAGCTAACGGCTCATTTGGCGAGTCGCCAAGTGCCCTTGGGCGAGCCTCAGCGGGCAACAATCCTAAGATTTAGTTAGGGTCTAAGTCTTTTCATCATTTTCTTAAGTCTATCTAAGTCATTTTACCCTAACCTAGAAAAGTATATAAGCTTTATATTCTCAAAATTAAGTCATTCTCCCAAGAATCTAAAAGAAAATCCAAAATAATCCAAAAGTTCTTCCTATCAAATATTTATCTCTCTAGAACTTGAAGAAAAAGATAGAGTTTGCATCTAGGATCAAGGTGTTATACCCCCAAAACTACTAGACCAACCTAGAGCCTCAAGCTAGGGTTCTAGAGTTTGATGTATGAAGAATAGAGTCGTAGATGAGACTTCACTTGCATAGAATGTGGGGTGTAGTGGTTAAATGTCAAGGTACGTGTTAGAACCCATACTATAGAATACCACCTAGGGTTTGGTTAAGGGTTGCAAGGGAAACTTCCAAGGAAAAGGGGAAAAGCCTAAGCCAAAGGTCAAGCCTGCCCCAACCTTGGCCAAGCACTGCCCAAGGTCCACGACCACCTTCACGACCAGTGGTCTTGACCACGGTTCATGAAGGGGCCCGTGAAGACCCCTTAGATTTGTGGGAGGTCAAGAATTGGGGCCTAGCTACTGCCTAAGAGACAACGATCATCACCACGGATCGTGGGAGGTCTCGTGGTCATGCCTTAGTTTATTGAGGCCAAAACTCATTGGCCAAGACACTACCCAAGGGACCACGAACAGGACCACGGCGCGTGAGCCCAGTCGTGGTGCCTGGCACCATGGCTGCCTAATGAGGGGTCTTTTAGTAAATTCATTTTTAGTTAGTATTAAATGGGGGTCATTTTATATGGACTTTATACACCTAAATAGACTATTTTAAGTCATTAACCACCTCAACTAAGTCATCCAAAATCAAAACCCCAAAACACTCTCCTCTCAAATATTTCTCTCTCTAGAAAACCCAAGACTTGAAGAAGAAGATAGAGTTTGAAGCTTGAACCAAGAACAAACCTCCATTGTTGAAAGCTTGTGTTATGGATTTGATTTAAGGTATGTTTATCTTATTCATATATGGGTTCTTCCACCCATAGAGTCCCCTAGAATTCCCCAAATTTGTGAAGAAGAACCCCAATATAAGCTAGAGTTTCTTCCAATGAGTGGGTTTAGTTGGGTATGATTCCAATTGGTTGGATAATACTTATTTTTGATTAATTTAGTGTTGATTGATTATATTATGATGAATTTATATGAATTCCATGGTTAACCCTAGATTTGAGTTATGTGGGTTTATGCCATGAAAGGTGAAATTAAATGTTCTAAGTTGATCTTCTAGAATAGATATTATAGATAAGTAATTTACAAGAATAAAAGCACGTGAACATGAATTGATGCTAGATTTATGAATGTATGATAGATCATGATTTTTAATGATTGAATTTGGGACTTTATGATGAATTATGACTAGAATTGCCTATGACTAAGGCATGTGATTGTTATGTCTTGTGATCTAAACACATATGATGATTGTAGAGTAAATCTTGAGTGTAGGGCTTGAAATCAAATAGAGTTGTGGTGGAAGGCTTTTACCTATATGACCTACCTAGAACTATATGAATGAAAGTATGTAGAATGTGAAAGGTCTTCTCACATAGAATGGTTCTAGATTGAAAATTTAATCACCTAAAATGAATCAAAGCATGTTAGAATAGAATAGCTTGAAGTTGTGACATATGATCCCTTCATGTATAGCTTGTTTAGATACTATGAGTTAGGAGTTCTCATCATAGCTTGGGATTGAAGAATCTTACTCTCCTAAGATTAGCTTGAATGAGCATTAGTAGGATTTTTTTCATGGTATCTTGGATTATTATAGGCATGGTAGCCTAGGATTGAGGATCTAACTCTCCTAAGGGTAGCTTGAACAAGCATTATTAGAATGCCTTCATGGTAGCATGACTTGGTTTTGCCAAGACCATTTCATGGTAGCTTATGATTGAGATATCATACTCTCCTAAGGTTAGCTTAGGATTGAGACATCATACTCTCCTAAGGGTAGCTTAGGATTGAGACTTCATACTCTCCTAAGGATAGCTTACGGTAAGGTTTCATACTCCCCTAAGGGTAGCATGCATTATATTGAATGTTTGCATAGTAGCTAGGTTGGAATACTTGTACCCTTCCTTGTATAGCTTGGTTTGCATGATAGAGTGTTTTCCATGGTAGTTAGGTGTAGCCTAGTAGGGTGCTATTCTTTGATAGTCTAGAATGATAAATAGTAAGCATTGAGTAAGATAGCCTAAAGAAGTACTTAGTGTGAATGGTAGTATGGGATACGATTCATACATGGCACAAGTATGACTTGAAGCAACTTATGAAGTGTTCTCTTATGTGATGTATGCTTATCTTAGATTGTTGATATAGTTTCCTTCCATGATATGATTGACTTAAGTTGATAGTTCCTTGTCTATATGAAGTAGGTCAAGAGTGACACCTATGATTAGTAAGCATGAGTAGAGTGACTTCAAAGATATGCTTAGTGTGGATGGTATTATGGGATGTCATTCATCCATTGCACAAGTGTGCTTGAGGTTACTTAGGAGTATAGTGCTCGTATGATATAAAAGACTAAGGGTTGAAGAATGTTAGTATGAAGGTCTCAATAAAGACTATACCATGAACATGATTTATCTCCTATGCTCATTAACTATGTCTTATGTTGACTTATGATTATATGATGCTTATGTTGGAGATTATGCTATGACTATTAATATCTCTTATGCTTATGCCTTATGTTGACTAACCATTTTGAGATACTCTTATGATGTTGTGCTAGTTATCATACTTGTTACATTTTGTACTAACGCATACTTTGCCTACATTCTAATCAAATGTAGGGTTTCGGAGATTGAGTTCCTTTGGAGGCTAGGCTTCTAAGGAGCAAGAAGAGTTGAAGATTCGGTGAGTCCTCATTGCTTCGAGGACAAACCCATTATTTCCTTTATGTCATTTATTTATGTTTTAGACTTTTGTATGGGCTGCGTCCCAAGAGTTTTATTCAAGAGTTTAATAGATGGTTTGAGACAAAACTGTAGTAAAAACTTCCGCTTGCTTTTATGAAAATGACTTCGATTGTATGGATAAAAGTTTTTAAATTTTCCATACTTTTCTATTATATTATGATATGATATGCTAAGGGCTGGTATGAGACCCCTTCGGGGTCAAGTACGCCATGTTACACCTATGGTATACCCATGGGTTGTGACTCAAGGTCAAGCCTCCAATACTCAAGCTTTTGTGGACTTTGTAATCAAGGTATGATGGCTTTTCATCCATGGATTCCTTCCATCCATGGAGTCCCCTAGTTTTCCCCAATGGTGAAGATGATATCCCCAATTTGTGTTAGGGTTTCTTCCAATGTTGTGGGTATTGATGCATGTTTATCCAATTGAGTGGATACCGATTGTTTATGTTTTAATTGTTAATAAATCATATTTTTAGGATGAAATTACATGTACCCATGCATAACCCATGACTAGAAAGATGAAATTGAAGTAAGTGGGTTTTGTGCCTTGAAAGGGGAAATTGAGGATTTAGAGATAATCTTATAGGATTGATGAAATGTATTGTAGATTTCTTGAGAGTAAAACATATAAACATGAATTGAATTACATTAAAGTATACATGATGAATGATGATTAGTAATGCTTGAGATTGAATCTTATATGGTGAATTATGACTTGTAGGCTTTGAGATTAGAGTTCTCTTGAAATTAAGGCATGTATTATGAATGATAATTATTAGGTCTTTGACAGTAAAGCTTATATTATAATTGTTGATTGGTAGATAGAATTGTTGTGGAATAATTTACCTACATGATCTACTCTATTAATGCATGAGGTGATAGAATCACATGAATTATAATGAGATCCATGTCTAATGCTTGAATTCTAGATGTGTTGATTTAAAGGAGTCTTTGAACCTTGAAAGGGTAAAGTAAGATATTATGCATGTTTATTAATGAATCTATGTAAATGCTTTAGCAGCACTTTGAGAGTGAAGTATCATGATTATGATATTGTTGTTGTGTTGATTGAGAGGCTATTCTCATGAACACATAATGAACATGATGTGAAATATTTTCTCACATAGAATAATTTATGTTGAAAGGCTTGCTCACCTAAAATGAATCTAAGTCAAAGGACTACGAGATGATACAAGGCAAGTGGTGAATACCCATTAGTCTTTATGCGAAGGACATGGATGCGAATACCTATGATCCTTATAAAAAGGATGTGGAGGTGAATACCTATGTCATATCATATTGGACATGGAGGTGAATACCTATGATCCCCGTAAAATGGATAGTGAGGTGAATACTTATGCTCCTTTGATTAATAAAGTTTCAAAGACACTTCATCCAATTCTAAGCGTCAACGATCGTAAATTAGTATAAAACCCAATTAAATGAGTTGGGGTGGAATCCCACAGGGAGAGGTACGTGTTTCAGATTCAACTAGGAAGTATGAACATGGTCAAATCAGTCATAGGAATAAAAATTATCGAATAAAGACATCATTCAAATAAAGGGGTGACACGAATGTCAAATAGCGGTTTTGGTTTTGATTATCAACTACAAACAGTTACAAACAATATGAATTAACAATAATGAGATGGGTTCTTGGGATGTGATCAATTATAGGCAAATATAGACATATGGGTAATTGCAACTATTAGTAAATAGCTAGATATTAGTGAGTAGGCTAGACTATAGTGGAGGTAAATTTTCTCTCGAATAATTTACCCTGAATCAAGTGATTTCTCTCGAACATCAGCAAGCACGCAAAATAAGAGCAGCCCACACCTTAATCCATTCACTCTGAATGTGTGGGATTGGGTTTAGGATGCACTCTCTCGAGCTGAACCCAGGTCAACCCAATACCAACAAACCATCAATCAATAATTTTAGTTCTAAAAGCTCTCTCTCGAGCAAGACAAGAACACAAACATAAAACTGCATTTGCATCTACAATTCTTAAATTAAACCACAATTAATGATTGAACTCACTTTTAAATAACATTTAAACTAACAATTGGCAATACCCATAAGCTAAATCAGCCCATAATGACATAATCACATCCCAATAATTGAGGTTTTAGCTAGACATCATAAAAATGTAAAAACCATTAACAAATTGATTATTCATTAACTGGGTAAGACTGATTTCGTCCTTACAATGCTCCAATTTGATGAATTTCGAATACCCACTTCCAATTTCTCAAAAGTGAAGTTCTTCAATCCCTTAAAGCTAAGGAAAGATTAGAGAAAAATGTCTCCAGATGCTCAAACCTTAATAATAGATTGTTCCCAAGAGTAATTGATACTAAACTAAATGTTCAAAAATGTATTTATAGTAGCCGAAAATAAGCTATGAAAGTTCATTCGGTGAATTAAGTCTGGCTCACCGAACCACTCGATAAGCCGCCCTTTGGTCTTTTCCATCACCCTTCTGTCTTGGCATTCAACATCCTCAAGGTCTGTAACTTTGGGCGATCTATTCTGGCTTCGCAGAATCACTCGGCGATCCGCCGACTTTTCCTTTTCATCGCCAACTTGGTTCTTTCCTTCCGGGTTTGGCACATTGGAACTTTAGGCGGTCTGATAAGCCACTCGATGACATGCCGAGTGCTTTTAGCGATCCTCAGGCTCGCCCATCTTCATTCCTTCAGCCTGTTTTGTTCCTTTTTGCCTGTTAGTGTCTTTGCTTTGTTTCTCAATCCATATTCCTGAAAATCAATGATTTAACATCAGTTATTGGCACAAAATAAGCATTTGAGGACACTTAATCTATATTAACAAATCCCTAAATGAGTCCAAATCTCAGACTAATCAACACCCCCAACTTAAACTTTTGCTTGTCCTGAAGTAAAACTCAAGTTCAGCAGTTCAAAAAACATGTCTCAAATAGTGCTACAAAAGACTCAATCATGAATGCACACAACAAGACTCCACTTACTCATGCAAAGGTCAATTGTGCACTCAAAGATTCAAGTTGTGACTCACCATTATCAAAGATGCTCAAGTTCACAATACTAGCTTCAAATGCAAGTTCAAGCTCAACAAAGGTATTCAAATTCCCTCACAACAAAGATGATTCCATATTCACACACAATTTCTCAACAATTTATAGTTCCGGAATCACATACAACTCTCACACTCACAAAGATGAACACATGCATGACTTTATCCATAGGTTTCCCCTTATTTTCCAATCAACACTCGTTTCAGCGCACTCACGATCTCAAAGGTCTTTTCAAGGCTTGTAACGAGGCTGAGTGTAAGTGTATGATCATTTAGGCTTAGTGACTTCTACCCTCATGAAATGTGGTATGAACATCACTTTCTTCCTTTTCTTCAACATTTGAATCATGCTAAATATATGCCTCATTATTCAACTACCAATGGAAAACCGGACTCCCCATTTCTTTTGCAACTTTCACAACCTTTTCATGCTTTTTCTTTCGCTCTTTTTTTTCTTCTTTTAATGGAGGGGTTCCATCTTTTTCAAGACCATTTCTAGAAGGGGGATTTTCTTACATTTCTTGATTTACCTTCACTTTTCACCACACCCCCAATTAGGCTTTTGGCCTAAGTTGGCTATTCAATCAAACCACATTTCAAGAGGATTATGGGTGAATGGATGAAGAGGGGTCAAAATTGCTCAAATTTCTTCCAAGAAAAGGATAAAGCTCAAAAGGGGTTCAAGCAAGGTTCACACACCTCACAAGGTTGGCCACAAAAGAGGTATATTGTCAAATTGTTTCACTCTTCAAACTTGTTGCCTAAGATCATTTCAAAAGCTTGCATCACTTAGTCAACCGAACCAACGGGGTAAATTCTTGGTGTCATCACACAAGGTTAAAAGTAAGCTCATCACACAAGGCATTGGCACCAATATCAAACGAGACTCCACACTTTCGCTAATGTGCAATGCTCATCACAAGAGACTCCATTCGATAATCGGCTAGTCACAATGAGATGCAAAAAGTCCACATATTGTCTAGGCAACTTCATTTGGCCTCATCATAGCCGCGTATTCATTTTTGTTCGATTAAGAGCACTAGTCAAGTCATTTGTATTGATCATAACCTATACTCAAATTTGCACAAGAACAACCACATTCAAACACAACAAGAGGTGGCAAAATTTCTTAGATGGGTCAAAACCATTTCTATTCAAAACAAGGAGCCATAAGCTAGAACATCCACAAAACAACAAGATCAAAACACAGTTGGAAACACGAAACCCAATATATACGCAAGACGTAGGTATAGATATACCTCACCCCACCATAAATAAAAAGCAATTGTCCTCAAATGCAACAAAAGTAATCAAAAGTCAATAAAAATGACAGAGAGGGAGGTAAGATGAATCCTGTCTACACAATCCCTCCATCTATTGGGGCATCAATGCCTGATACAACATTTTGATCCTGGGCATCAATGCCAGGTGTAACATCAACACTGGATCCACTAGAGCCTGCCATAGACGTCTCTGTCAGTGATGTCTGAATGACCGAGTGTACAATCGTCTCCTCTAAATCTGGCAGGTCTCCATAGATTGTTGCCTCCTGAGCGTCCAGCTGCTCCTCATCCATCTCCGCCTCTGACTCATCATCTGCCATATCATCCATAGGCACATCTCCGGTGGTGGCCGGAGGCATATCAGAACTAGCCGGAGCATACTGATCCTCAGCTGACTCAAAGAAGGAAGTAAAGTTTGTGGACTTCACATAGTCCACATCCTTTCTCAAATCTGAAACCTTCGCTTGCTAAGCCGTCACCTCTGAAGTAACCCATGTCCTCTCTCATATACCTCTACTCTCGCTGTGAGATTATCAATCAACGTCCAAAGGGGTGTCAACACAGGTATGATGGCTCGCTCAATCATCCAAGGAACCTCGGCGTCTAACCGGGTAGCCAGTACATTGGCAGAATGGGCTAGGTGCCCCATCTTGAGGATCATCACCTGAGTAATCCTTTGGAATGGGAAGAAACATAAGAACCAGGAACCTGATAAGAAGTGGAAGCGGGTGTTCCTACAGGCCCGGAGGCTGGAGTAGGCAAAAATGCCTCTGCAGGTATGGACTCAACATCAACCTCCGAGGATGCATCAACCATAGCCGCTCTTCTCCTATCTACCTCATCCTGAGTGTACTCGACCTCTATGCACCAGATATCAGTGGAAGATATGGGAGTGCCCTCTATGTCCCTCTTCTCATCACGAGGAACTCCACCACGCTGACATAGCTCTGTAATTAGGATTGGGAAAGGAAGGGACGTTTGGCGCTGTTTGTCCCTCATGGCCATCTCCTGCTCAATAATGAGTCCCAAGTTGAGCCGCTTCTTTGCGATGATTGATCCGAGATAGGCCGCCTTTGGGTGGCAGAGGATGGACTCATTCTGTAAAGGCATTATGGAGTTGCTAATGAACCCGAACCAATACCTAGCGGCGATGTTCAAGTCCTTATTCTCAATGGGAGCTCGTGCCTCAATCCACCTCAGGGTGGTGTCAGAAATGAGGGGAGGAAGCCAGCCTTTTAGGTTATCCAGAGGCTGTTCTGTTGCTAAACCATTGTACTCATGCTCAAACCCAGTAGCTATGTAAAGTGCAACATTGATATGATCATTTTTGCACCCCACTTCTTTCCCCTAGACCATGACGGACTTCACCGGTCTGAAGGCACTGGCCTTTTTCTTTCCCTGGGTACTAGCTCACCATACGCAGTGTAGAACTCACAAACCCAAGGGGGGATATATGGGCCTCGAGGACTGGTGAATATGTCAAATATATGGTACCAGAGTGTGTCCCATAGCAGAGGGTACCTGTCCACCACTCCATATGTAGACAACCATTTCTCCTCAAGAATGGTCATCAATCCCTCAGCCTTTAGACTGTTGAGAAGTCGGGGAGGAGGGCCCTGAACTGGTGGTGTTGGAACCACCGTCTGTGTCAGAGCTGGCACTGTATCATCAGCAGGTGGGGCAACCTCTGGGACCCTAGATGAATCTTGGCGAAACCTTGCAAGAATCTCTGCTCGTCGAGACTGTAGAGGCTGGTTATCATCAGGCTCGGAGATTGAGACTTGAGAATTAATAGACTCCCCTTCGCTGCCGGAGTTGTACTCTGGTGTCTCAGATGCGGGCGCTCTGCCCTTGCCCTTTCCTCACTTAGCAGGTGCTTTCTTCCCCTTTTTGGAAGGAGCATCTTCTCCCTTATTAATAACTATGCCCCGTGCTCATTTGTGGGGTGACATACCACGCTTGTCCAAGTTAGTCCTAGACATATCTGCAAAATGAACCAAAAAAAAGTTAGAAATAATCAAAGAAAACTGCAGAAACAGGTTGCAAAAAGACTCGCCGAACCGATCGGCGGGTCGCCGAGTCACTTTGGCAAGCTAGATTGGGCTCGCCGAAAGGATTGGCCTGAAAATTTCCCAGAAAAAATGAAACTTCAGTGACATGTAGGGCCTTTTGGTGAATCACCAACATCATTCGGCGAGCTCAGACTAGCTTGCCAAAAGTTATAGTGTATTTTAGGGGTTAGGGGGCAGAAAGGGTGATCAAGGGATACTTTGGGTGAGTCATTGAGTGCACTCGGTGAGCTCAGGCTTCCTGCCGAAAGTTACAGACTCAAACTCAACCAAAACATGAAATTAAGGGCGATTAAGGGGGACATTGGAGAACCACCGAGTGGTTTGGCGAGCTCGACCCAGCTCCCTAAACTGCCCCATGTGCCAATTTTCAACCCCACATCCCAAAATCAATCCCGCAACCTCTAAAAAAAAAATCTAACAACACAATCATGCAATTAAGCTTAGATCCATACGACCCATGCCATCAGGGTACTTATACTTTCCCCGGTTTGGCCAAAATTGGCAATTTGATGACTTTTGCCCTTAAGAATGACGTCAAACGCTCTGTCATTGGGCAAAGTACGTCATTTAGCACAATTGGGGTTACTCAGACTTCACCCGACTAAACCCAAAAACTATTTACCGTAACCCAACAAATTTTAAAGCAAAAAATTTAGGAAAATCAACCATTAAGGCAATTTAGCACAATTACGAGAATACGAAAGACAAACTAGCACACAATTACAATTTCAGAGCAGGCCCAGAAGACATCAACACAATTTATATAAATGCATTTGAATTCAACCGCTATTTAAGAGTTCGGGGTTCGAAAAACCAACCTGTAAACCCAATTATGAATTTGTGAAGCTAGGCGGCAATGTATCCAACTCCGAACACGAGATCAATGAGCAAAAAGTGATAAAATGAAAAAATGAAGAAAAACTAAAGTGCAGGTGTGTGTATGAAGTAAAAATGAGGGAATATTAAAGAGTTTGAAAGTTTAAACCTTTGGCCTTTTAAAACCGTTCAGTCTGCGGCCCTTCGACTATATTAGTCGACCTCAACAAACCACTCGGTGATACGTCGAGTGGGTACTTACCTCACCGAGTTTTATAGGACCTCCAGTTAATTTATGGGTCCAAATAATGGACAAAATCGGGGTCGCCAACCTGTTTGGCGAGTCGCCGACTCGTCTATGGGACCGCCGAGTTTTACATACTCTAACCTGATATTTTCTTGAATCCAACGGCGGTCCAACTTGGGCTTGCTGACCTCTTTGATGAGTCACCGACTGGACATTTGGCTCCCCAACTTGTATTTTCACACACATTCTACTTTTTCACCTGCATAATCAACATCCGTTATTCCAAAAACAAACATAAAGAAATAAAAACCTGGGTTGCCTCCTAAGAAGAACCTTAGTTAAGGTCGTGGCACAACGCAAGTCCCCACTCAAGCTTCGTTCTTGGGGTTTGCCATAGTATCACTGGGCAATCCCCCTTGTTGTCTAGGGTTAAGTTGCGAAGAAATCTGACCCATTTGGGTCTCCAACTATTTGATACAGACGGAATGAGAGGTCACCATTTGGTTGAGAGTCGATACAGCTTCCTTCATTTCCTTCAACACTTTATCGAACCCTTCAACCTTGTTGAGAATACTCGAGAGCATATCCTCAGTCTGGCCACCCTCATAATTTTGGGGCTTTTAACGCTCGTGGGGAGGAACATACCCATCCTTCTCCCCATCTCTTTCCTTCCATGTGGTGTTATGATTACGCCACTCACAATCACGGTCTCTCCAGCCCTCATCTCTGTTCCAACCTTGGTTACCACCCGGCCTTGGGTAGTTTGCACGATAACCTCCTCATTGGTTGGATAGGAAGTTTACTTCCTAATTGTACATCGCTGCAAACTTGGCCTCATCAGGGTTTACACAACCAACACCCACAACATTTACACTCCTAGCACTAGCACCCATGACATTTTGGCTAAAATGTCAAGTTGGGTCATCATCTTTGCCATGTTTTGGTCCCTCTTTTTATCTTTCTCAAGCTGCTCCTTTGTCAATTTAAAATTGACAGGGGAAACCTGATCTTCGCGAGTGTACCATGCCTGGTTTATCTTGGTCATGCCATCAATGAGTTGGGTTGCTATTACATAAGGCTATTGCATTAAACCTCCCGGAGAAAGTTCACAGAATCAAGGCTTCTGTAAAAGTACTGCAACAGAACATTATCGGGCAATCCATGAGTTGGGCATTGCAGCACCAACTTCTTAAATCTTAGCCAAGTCTCATGGATTGGCTCACCCTCAAATCTCTTAAAGCTTTGGATACTGTCCCTAAGTGTCATCATCTTCGAAGGAGGGAAAAATTGCACTTGAAATGCGGTGACAAGCTCTTCCCACGAAGTGATAGAATCTCTTGGCAACTCAGCCAACCACTTACATGATTCTCCCATTAGAGAAAATGGGAACAACCTCAACCGGACCGATTCTTGAGATATGTTCTTTAAGGAGAACGGTCCACAAACATCAACAAAATTTCTGATATGCTCAAGGGAATCCTCATGAGCCAGCCCACTAAACAAACCCTTCAGTTGTAAGAGCTGCAACATGGTACTTGTATTATGGAACACAATGTTCCCTTCAGCTGGAAGCAAACGAATGGCACCAACTCCACCCACTAGATTTGGGTCATGGACATTCGGTTCATTGACATCATTGAGATTTTCGATGTCATCTTGGTGGCCCACTTGGCTACCATTGCTTCCGTTGACGCTCATTTGCTCTGTTCAACAATCAACACGAAAACCAAAACTAAAAATAAGTAGATTCAACTATGACTAACAAGAATACAATTCAACTTCACCAAAAGAATTTCAAACAACACCACTCCCCGGCAGCGGCACCATTTTGATTAATAATGTTTCAAAGACACTTCATCCAATTCTAAGCGTCAACAATCATAAATCAGTATAAAACCCAGTTAAATGAGTTGGGGTCAAATCCCACAGGGAGCGGTACGTGTTTCATATTCAATTGGGAAGTATGAACATGGTCAAATCAGTCAGGGGAATAAAAATTATCGAATAAAGGCATAATTCAAATAAAGGGGTGACACGAATGTCAAATGGGGGTTTTGGTTTTGATTATCAACTACAAACAGTTACAAACAATATGAATTAACAATAATGAGATGGGTTCTTGGGATGTGATCGATTATAGGCAAATATAGACATATGAGTAATTGCAACTATTAGTAAATAGGTAGATATTAGTGAGTAGGCTAGACTATAGTGGAGGAAAAAAATTTCTCGAACAATTTACCCCGAATCAAGTGATTTCTCTCGAACATCAACAAGCATGCAAAATAAGAGATGCGCACACCTTAATCCATTCACTCTCTCTCGCTTAATGTGTGGTATTGGGTTTAGGATTCACTCTCTCGAGCTGAACCTAGGTCAACTCAATACCCACAAACCATCAATCAATAATTTTAGTTCTAAAACCTGTCTCTCGAGAAAGCCAAGAACACAAACATAGAACCGTATTTGCAACTACAATGCTTAAATTAAACCACAATTAATGATTGAAATCAGTTTTAAATAGAATTTAAACTAACAATTAGAAATATCCATAAGCTAAATCAGCCCATAATCACATAATCACATCCCAAGAATTGGGGTTTTAGCTAGACATCATAAAAATGTAAAAACCGTTAGGAAATTGATTATCTATCAACTGGGTAAGAGTGATTTTGTCCTTACAATGCTCCAATTTGATGAATACCGAAGACCTACTTCCAATTTCTCAACAGTGAATTTCCTCAATCCCTTAAAGCTAAGGAAAAATTAGAGAAAAATGTCTCTAGATGCTCAAAACTTGTAACACCCCACACGAAACTAGTAAGACCTAGCTAAGGCTTGACTAAATCTAGTAGGTTGAACTAGAGCCTCACATGTTAGTTTTATAGTTGGAAACTTGTTTAAATGATGAAAATGTCTATTGAAGTTAGTTTGGTCACTTTAGAGGTCAAACGTCAAGAAACGACCATACGTCCGGAAAACTAGTCATTTGAAGTAGTGAGTTGTAAGGTTCTTGTCGTTGAAGTTTTGAGTGTTGTTTGAGGGTGAAAACTTGTAGAAAAGACTCTCACACTTAGATGGGCATGTTTAGGGGTTAAACGTCCGGGTACGACTCCCCCAAGGACCTCCCCCCCAAGGGGCCCTTGAGGAGGACCCCAACATCTGCCCAAAAGCTGTCAAAACAGCTTCACCTACGAGACCCAAACTATGGCCCGTAGACTGGTCTACGGACCATAAGTCTTGGTCGTAGATTGGGACTTAGCTTAGGGGAGTTTAGTTCCCCAAAGTGTAGTCTCTGAATGGAACTACGGAGGGACAGAACGAGCCGTAACTCCACCTACGGTCCGTAGGTGGAGGGCGTAGATGCTGCCAGTTTTATGAAGTTTTTAGTTAAGTTGGGGGTTAATGTTTTAATTAGTTGTTAAGTAGGGGTTAAGGGAGGTCGGTTAAGTGGTTAATTAATGGAATATATAAGCTAATAAGACCCTAAACTAATCCATTAATTCACCACAACTTAAGACCCCCAAATCTAACTCAATTTCTTTTCCCACCAAAACTTCTCCTCTCTTGAACCTCCATTGAAGACCAAAGAAGGAGATCAACTAGGGCTTGAAGATGGAGGATTTTCACAAGAAATTCATAGGGTTTAACTAAGGTGTGGTTGATCTTCACTCTTGGGATCCCTTTCCCCAAGAGGTCCTTCCAAATATGGTTTTCTAAATTCCCCAAATTGTAGATTTCAATCCAAAAACCTGGGTCTTCTTTCTAAATGTTGAATTGTTGTTATAAACTGATTTTGATTGATGATATATGAACAATTATGGATTAATTCATGTAGTGTTGGTGATTTTTGAAGAATCCCCCATGAGACCCATGTTTTCCCTTCTTTCTCCAATTCTAACCCTAGTTGTGTTGAATAGTGATTGAAGGTTATGAATTGAATGTGATGCTATGTAATTCATTTTTGTATGATGATATTACCCTAAATTATGTATGATTACTATGAAATTAGGGTTAAGTCTTGAATGGGGCCTTCAAGGCTATGAGGAGATGATATCAATGTGATTCTTTATGTATTGTTGAATGTACTTGCTTAATTCATGTATAATGAAGTTGGATGATGGTTCCCTCTTCCCTCTAACCCTAGTTGGTAATTGAGCATGTTATGATGAGATGCAATGCAAGTATGAATGTTGAGAGATGTTGGTATTATTGTTGTTATG